>CAWUFW010032848.1:0-13257 GCA_963921515.1 Calotriton arnoldi | reverse complement strand
GTCCTCAGGACAAAACATTCCCCGGAACCGACACCTCTATTTCACAGGCAACTACCAACACAAGTGCGAGCAGAGAGTCCTCCCAGTGCCCACAAATCCCCAAAAGGAGAACACTCTCAAGTCCAGCAAGTAGAAGAGAGCAGGAAGTCGACACTTCCCTTGCTATCCCTGGGTCGCACATTGGCGATATTACACCTATCTGGAAAGAGAAGGCGTTCGACCCCTCAATCAACAGAAATAATGAGGCAGTACTGCCAAAAGTGAAACACGCCCTAGAGACGTGGCACAAATCCATTGGACCAAAAGTCATAGCCAAGATGGCCGGAAAACCGAGACTCCACCACCAGTCTCAAGTCCTTTCTCACCTATAGGCGGGCCGACTTCAGACTCCCCAATGGCAGGTGACCTTACCACTTCCTTTCTTCGAAAATTGGGGCAAAAGATTGAAAGAACCTTGGAGTTAACCCCAACGCTGCTGGGGCTATTAGAGTTACCACGGGACACCCAGCTAGATTGCCATTTATCGAATGACAACGTCAATGAAGACTCACAATCAATCCCCATAAATGAATCACACAATTCTGTAATTAGAGCATTACTGTGGCAATCGACAAAGACGGAGGTCCGAACAGACCTCCTGCAATCCTTAGCACTCCGCCTCGTCAATCTAAGCAGCAGGGAGGAAGATCTGGAAAATAAGATTGCCAGGATCCTTGACGCCAAACTTCGCTCATGCTCTTGCGCAACACCCATTGATAAGTGGGCTTCCCTCCCGCAGATCTTTGGGGACATAGTAGAGATGGTCAGAGGGAGAAGGGACACGCCAACATCCAGTACCCCAGACTGTTGGGCAGCCCCAAGCAACCATCATCTGGCTCCAAGCGAGAAGGAAGTAGCCTCACCAGGCCCGAAGTCAAATGACGGAGCAGAGGCTCGGGAGCTGTGCAAAAGGGCTCGACGTCACTTCTGGCAAACAGAGGGTCAAGAACAGCAAAAGCGATGTGCCTATAAGAATCAGCCAAGATTTAGGAGCCTCAAGCTAAACAGTCAGGCCAGATGCTCCCCTATCAGGGAGAGCAAAGAAGAAACTAAGGAAACAACTCAAAAACTCAGCAGTGCAAGCTTCACTCACTCACAGAACAGGGACATTCGGGGATCAGGGCATCAACAGTGCAGGCTTCCCTCATACCTAGAACAGGTACATCAAGGCACCAGTAGTGCAGGTTTCCCTCTCACGCAGAACAGGTACATCCGGGCATCAGCAGTGCAAGCTTCCTCACTCACAGAACAGGTACATCACGTTATCATCAGTGCAAGCTTCCTCACTCAAAGAGCAGGTACATCAGGACATCAGCACTGCAGGCTTCCCTCACTCACGGAATATGTACATGAGGGCATCAGCAATCTAAGGTTGCCTCTCAAAGAACAGTTACCTCAGAGCATCTACAGTGCAGGCATTCCTCACTCATAGTATTGTATTGTATTGTAATTGCATTTGTATAGCGCTTACTACCCCCAAACGAGGCGTCGAAGCGCTTTTTCGGCGAGTAGTACGCTACTCCGGGACCCATAGAGAATTAGTGTTGAATTAGTATAGTGAAACATGCAAGTACAGGTACACCAGGACATCAGCAGTGCCAGCTTCCCTCACCCACTGAGCAGGTACATCAGGGCATCAGCAGTGCAAGCTTCCTTCACTCACAGAACAGGTGCCTCAGAGCATCAGCAGTGCAAGCTTCCCTCACTCACAGAATATGTGCATAAGGGCATCAGCAGTGCAAGCTTCCCTCTCCCAGAACAGGTACATCATGGTAACAGCAGTACAAGCTTCCCTCTCACAGAACAGGCACATCAGGTCATCAACAATGTAGGCATCCCTCACTTATAGAATAGTTACACCAGGGTATCGGCAGTGCAAGCTTCCCTCATATGCAAAACAGGTACATCAGGGCATCAACAGTGCAAGCTTTCCTCATACACAGAATACGGACATCATGGCATCAACACCGCAAGCTTTCCTCATACGCGGAACAGGTACATCAAGGCAACATCAGTGCAAGCTTAGGTCACTCAGAAAATAGGTACATCAGTGCAAGCTTCCCTCACTCACAGAATAGGTATATCAGGGCAACATCAGTGCAAGCTACGGCCACTCACAAAACAGGTACAACAGGGCATCAGCAGTGGAAGCTTCCCTCTCTTAGAACAGATACATCAGGGCATCAGCAGTGCAGGCTTCCCTCACTCACAGAACAGGTACAGCAGGACATCAGCAGTGCAAGCTTCCTTACCCACAAAATAAGTACATCAGGGTGTCAGCAGTCTGAGCTTGCTTCTCACAGAGCATGTACATCAGGGCATCAGCAGTGCAGGCTTCCCTCACTCACAGAATAGGTATATCAGGGCAACCTCAGTGCAAGCTTCGGTCACTCACAAAACAGGTACAACAGGGCATAATCAGTGCAAGCTTTCCTCTCTAAGAATAGGTACATCATGGTAGCAACAGTGGAAGCTTCCTCACTCACAGAACAGGTAAATTACGGTAGCAGCAGAAGAAGCTTCCCACTCTTAGAACAGGTACAGCAGAGCACCAGCAGTGCAAGCTTCCCTGTTATGTTTCGTATAGATACCCTAATATAGGCCCAGGTAGCATCATACCCTTTTACCTACATTACCTCCCCTACACTACACTGTAAACGAACCTTATTAGGACTGAACCTTTTACCTAGTTTTGTCCTGGGTGCAGAAGGAGGGTTTCCCTGAACAATGGCGATCTATGACTTCATCTTCAGACTGACATAGTATGAATGAATATTCATGAGGGTTCTTAGAAACCAGGCTGGGGCTACACCACCTTCCTCCCCATATCTACGTACACAGTTCATCCGGACGTCATCCTCAGAGCCAACAATGGCTAATACAAGAGACAAGGGACAATAGAGCACTATATACTTTCTGTATAAATATACCACCTCTTGCTAGTATTAGGCAGAGGGAACCGATACTTCCAGGCCGACTCACTGACCAGAGACGCTGAGGCTCCTGCATGCAGACGCTCCAGCTGACAGTGGTCTGAACATCCCTTGCGGGGTGTCCAACTTGAGACCAAGACGAGCTCCTACATTCACACTTCAGGTAATGGGATTCAACTAAATCCTAGAGGGATTCTTGGCTACATACCTACTCACATGCTAGGTACACTTAGGTACATCTAGATAGGCATCGTAGGAGTACGCACACTTTTATCCTGCATTTTATATCCATGTATTTATTCATGCTTATTGCAAGATGGTCGAACTGTACTATCCTTTTATATTCGCTGTACTGCTAATCATATATCTCTGCTACTGTCTAATGGTTGTTGCAGCTCATATATTCTACACGAGAATAACAACTGTTCAATAAATCCTTATTGAAACGCCCAGACTGTTTATTCTGTGTATCTCTGAGACATAATCAGTACGCATGAGTGACTGAGCGAAAAGTAGTACATTGTTTCCAAGATTCTGAGGGATCAGGGTTGCCATGTTCTGAGGTTGCCAGAAACTATTCTCTCCCCGATAAAAGGAGACATTAGTGGCACTGTGAGCTAGCCATTTGCAAACAGGCTAACATTTTTGGTGGGGGTGTACAGAATCAGTCTGCCACCAATCCCACAGTGTATGTTATCCAAACGCGCAGGTCCTGCAAGGGTACTATAAGAACTACACGACATGGCACCACCAACGAGGGTTGGGCTCTTATTTAACAGTAGAATCTGAGTAGTTCAGTTGTGCTATTCTCAGAGACCCCTACTGACAAAACACCAGAGACGTCTGGAGTGGGTGGGCACAAACTCCGCCACAGCTGATTAGGCGAAATATCCTATTTATTGGCTGCTGGTTATTTCAAGCTTGAAGGACCCAGTGTTCCTAAAATTGTGCAAAATAAAACCTTATCTTAAAGTTCCCTTGAACAAATTTCTCTTTTACAAAAATGACTGAGGGCGGTAATAACCCAGATGTGGCTCGACGTCTCTCAACAGGAGATGAAGAGGTGGATGGAATTCTCATAGCACCTAAATTCAGACATTCTATCACCATGAAACTAATAGACTATGGTTGAACACCTAGGGGTGGCTTAGTAGTTTTTGTGAATGAGGCACACAAATCAAACAAAACAGAGGTATTCTATTTGTGGGTTACATTCCCAGAAGCAGATGCTAGAACACAGACATTTCACTCCTACACAGAGGGAGATGCACCATTGGAATATGGTCCGTTCGAGGACACAGAGATTCCACTCACGTACCAGGAAATGTTTTACTGGTTTAAAGGCGCCCTACCCCACATAAGAAACAGAGTAAGATTAGGCCCGCTCGGAGGAGATGGGGTGATATGGCCAATATTAGCGGCTTACACACCGCATCCTGACATTGAAACAATGCCAGAGCCAGACTTACTCATACAGCACAAAGAATTAATTAAAATATACAGAAACATTACACAATACGTCATGAGGACTCTTACAGTTCAACCAACACCAGTTGCAACAAATGCTCAATCTCAGGGTACAGCAACTAAAATGAATCCACAAACATTACACGTAGTAATGGGCAAAATGCCCACGAAACGTGAACAAATACCATTCTGGGTAGCTCTGAAAATAACTCAGCTCGAGGCAGTATTCCCAAATACTACCCCGTTGGAAAAACACAGAATGCTAACAATCTGCTTGCCCATGGGGCTCACACCACAAATAGAGGACTGTACCTCTTGGGGTACAGTCTTTGCTGCCATATATACCAGAACTCATGGTGCTCCTTCATTAGCAATGATACCAGACGTATTAAGACAGATACAAAATGAGTACGGAGCAGAACCTGCCCTAAATTTAGGGATGTTATTACATAACTATGAACAGGTATCAGTCGTAATACTAGCTAATATTAAAGGGGAAGCAGTTTCAGTGGCTAAACGCCAACGCCTAAGGGAGTTCGACCCAGTGGACCAACAACACGAACTGTCCAGAATTATTGAAACTGCTTATGCAGAATTAGAAAGAGACAGTTTGGGTGGGAATGCTGTGAAACCACAACTAATGGGCAGTCCTGAAAAGGACACTACTAAGCAGACACCTTCTTCTTCAAAAAAGAAGTGGGAAAACAAAACACAACAAAACTTTACTAAAAACAGATCTCAATCCGAGGCAGATCTCCTTCATAGGAGCCCTCTGAAAAGAGGTATAATCTCAGGAATAGGGATAATATTAGGAAACCTGACAGGTATCAGGATACTGATACACCTATCTTTCGTTCCTTTCAGGGTTCCTCAAAAAACTCTGAGAGGGAAGGACGGTCAGAACACAAAGAAGAGCTTACGAAGTCCAAAGACAAGCAACACGCTCAGGATTACACTTCTAAAAAAGAAGATAAGCCAAAATCTAAACCTCAATTTAAGAAAAAGAAAGTTGCAGGCCTGAAGATCAGACATGCCCAGAATACTGAGGACGCAACTTCTGAACGGGGAATGGGCTCTGACGATGCTAGACAGCGCGGCAGAAGTGACAATAGCTCGCCAGAACCTGAAGGAATTTCTGGTGACAGCGGACTTGAATGATTACATCTCGGTGGAAACACCAGATACAAGGGTTAGCGTCCTACATAAGTTACACAAGATAACACTCCAAAAGGAGGGGGACAAGCCCAGGAAAATTAAAGGTCTCTTTTGGGAAAATATGTCATCTGGATATGACATCCTAGTAGCAGAACAAGATCGGCCGCCAGCATTTGTCATGGAGTGCCCTAGGGGAGAAAAGATAATTTTTCCAGCCTTCTCCGACCTTGTTCCCATACATCTTAAACATGCATTTGCACAGGAGTGGGCAGTAGCCCTAGCTCCAGCATTGTACAAAAATCATGCCGGATGGGATGAGAATTCAACCCACCACGTGATCCCGTTAAAAGTTTCACCAAATGCACAGATGCAATATCTTATAAAGCAAGAAGCTAAAAAACAGGTGGAGGAGATCTTAGATCAACTTGAATATCAAGGGGTGATTGAAACATGCACCTCACCAATGATCAATCCTTTGTTTCCTGTCATGAAACCCAACAATACATATTGCCTAGTTTTAGATTACAGACATTTAAACACTTGCACAAAGACATTCGCTGTCCAAAATGCACATAGTGCCGCATTAATGAATAACATTGTGCGCAAAAAATACAAGACAACACTTGATATCTCAAATGGATTTTTCTGCCAAAATATAGCGCCTTGAAAGCAGGTATTATGAGCACTTTCTCAGCGTTAGGGTCCCAGCGACAATTTTGTCGACTCCCCAGGGGTATAAGAACAGCCCGGGGTATTATCAGCAAGAGTAACTGAGTTACTCCAAAATTTTGATGAGGAAGCATTGTCCTATGTGAATGATATTTATCTGACGGACAATGACCTAATGAGGCACTTGACAGGGTGAGCACCATTATTATGGGATTCGCCTCTGAGGGCTAAAAATTTAACTTTAAAAAATCAGCCCATTTCAGTGTCCTGTTTTTAGGATATGAGTTGTCAAGTGAAGGGAAAAGCCTGGCAGCTGGCTTTTTAGAAAAGTGTGCGCTGCTCCAACCTCCAAAAACATTGAAAATTTTGCAGTCAATACTGGGATTCCAAAATTTTGGCAGAACATACATTTTAGATTACGCACAGAGAGTAAAACCTTTCTACGACTTAATAAAACCTGACTTTTCAGCTAGACATTGGACACAGGAACACTCAAACATCCTGCGTTCACTACAAGAAGACATGATTGCTTCCAAACACTTACAGACACGCTTAAACGTACGCAACTTGGTGATCCGTGTTATAGCGGGTCAATGCGGTACACTTACTTAACCTTCAATGAAGGCGAAACGGTACCAATCGCATACAAATCACACCTGTACACAAACGCAGAACTGAGTTTCACATCAACTGAAAAAATCCTGACAGCAGTTCAGACCGCGGTAGCAAGAGAAAGAGCACTGGCTCAGGGGAAACGCATAATTGTTGTAACTCCGGTAACGGCTTTAGAAGCTAAAGGCAAGCGTTCCGAATGCAAAAGCCTTACATTCGAGATGGATACAGTGAGCTAATTCTCTTACTGCAATGGATGTTGAAAACAGATTTGATCCAAGTCTAAAAACACAAGCATTCCTGCAATACGAACAAGAATATCCTCTACCAAATGAAATCTTGCCTCTAGATCAGTATGAATATATTATTTACCCTGACAGATCTGCTCAACCGGCCATAGGAAGTAAGCAACAATACAGCGCAGCATGTGCTATCGTTAAAGGTTGCATGCGGGACGGAAAATCCCTTCCAAATTGCACAAAAATGCAATCTCTAGGAGACTGCACGGCACAGTTGGCAGAACTAAAACCACTAGTACTGGTACTTGTAAGTACAGATCACGAATTCCCCACACTAATCGTGTGTGATTCCTTTTACTGTGTACAGTCATACAATGAATACTTACATCATTGGGAACAGAATGGGTTCAAAGATGCAAAAGGTGGCACAATTAAGCATAAAATGCTATGGGAACAGGTAGTGGAGTTGAAAAAACGAACTACCAAGGGCTCACGTGATACATACACTGAGTCATCAGCGTGATGGCATTCACGTTGATGGGACATTCATTGGCTGATGAAGCCGCAAAGGGGGCTGTACGCACGGCTTCCGTAGCTGCAATCACTCATTCTAAAACAAGAATTGACGGTGAGATAATGGTGGCTATCATTGCTTCACGCAAAGGCAGCACAGCAGTACCAAAGAAATTTCCACTCAAGTACTCCTACAAGTTAGATGCACACAACATTCTATATGCTCAGATTCCTGGAGTGGGGGATAGAGTAATACCAAATATGGATCGTAGGCTAGGTTTCATTTCAGCAGCACACCAGGGTGTTGGTTCTGCGCACACAGGCGTCACAGCGACTATTTCCTTGTTGAAGCAGTGCTACTGGTGGCCAGGTCTAACTAAACAAACTAAAGAATATGTCTTGAAATGTGACATCTGCCAACAGATGAAAGGCTCCATCATAACACGCCCGGCACAGACACCATTATTAAAATCAGAAAACCCCCTCGCTTGTGTTTATCTGGACCACTGCGGCCCCTTACAATCTGATGGGGCTTACAAGTATATCATGGTTGCAGTGGATTCATGCTCCAGATTCCTATGGGTTTGGCATCAGCACTCGGCTGACGCTCGAACTGTTATCAAAGATTTGCGAGTCTTATCGGTACATACGCTATTAGCAGGTTACATTCTGACCGTGGCCCTGCGTTTAGCTCTCGGGCTTACAAAGAGGCCATGGAAGGTATGGGCGTAGCATTGCGGTACTCCTCTTTGTACCATCCTGAGGGAAATTCGGTTATGGAGAGGAAATACCGAGACTTAAAGCAATCTTTCACAGCTAGGGTATTAGGCAAGGGCGGTAGTTGGGTTGATCACCTTTATGGGGTTCAGAGAGCACTTAACAACCAGCCAAGAAGTTCTCTAGGGGGTGTCACTCCATATGAGGTCCTGTTTGGACAAGAATGTGGGTACCTGATCTTGATTGTGAAGGCCAGTGGGGGATGAAAAACCATTTGGCATCCATGATCGTTTGGCTGTTTTACAGGATCTAAATGAATCCAGGACACAACAAAGCAATGTCCACCTAAAGCAGAACGCCACTGAGGAAGTCAAGGCAGTAACGGCAAGACCTGTCTGTATCCCAAAAGTCGGGGATCTGGTCAGAGAGAAAATAGCGGACAAAAAACAATTTGGATCATCATACAGAACAGCTGTACCAGTCTTAGCAGTACAAGGAATAAGAACTGTACTTCTGCCGCCTCTTGCCAAGAAAAAGGAGAAAAGATTTGTCTCTATCAACTTGATCAAACCACACTATGTGGCCAATACTAAACAGTAGGCCACGTGGACTCCACAGTAGCAGAAGCCCTCCTCTAGCTACAATCCAAGAAATTCAAACACAAAGACTCATCATGTTCGAAGAGCCTCCTGTACGGAATGAAGGACTTTGCAACAATGCTATGGAACTCGTTCCACTTGAATCAGAAGTTCAACTTCAAAATCAAACTCAAAACAACACTCAAGTTGCAATAAGACCAAATACTGATGTTTACATCAACATGCCTCGACAAGAGCAATCTACGATTTTAACAAATCCCGATGCAATTCCTACAATTGATCGAACTGCTTCTGGCTACTTCATGAACTTTAAAACATTTTCCTTGGATCCAAGTGAACCGGAAAAGACGCCAGACCAAAAAACACGCAAGCAACATGATATAGACTTTCTGAACTTTCTCAAACAGACTTACCTGGTATCGCCTTGGTTAGAACTCTGGGTAATTGCTGGGGTACTATTCTTTCTTTTCTGGCTAGGATTAGTTTGAACTTTTAGCATGCTTATTAATGGACGATACCTTTAACAAAGCTCTACAGCCCAAAATGTTAATTTGATTTTAAAACCACATCAATCGTCTCATCGTGAACAGAGAGATTTGTCATCAGTGAACATCACAGCGGTTCTTATACCGGACGGTATAGTTTGGGACAAGGTTGATTTCAAAATATTCGATCCGACTGAACTTTTAAAACGGAATCATGTGTTTAAAATTTCATTAAGTGATATCATTACCTCCAGTACATTTTCTGATGATTGGGACTCTGAAACTTTAAATAACATGTTGTTTGATTTAGAAAAACTGCCGCATTTCCGAACACTGAAATGTTAGAAGGTAATTCAGACTATGGCACGTTGTACTGTTACCAACATTATGGTCATCATTTCTTACACAAATCCATGTCACCTAGAGATGTGTTTGAGTACCACCAGTGGGAACATTGTCCTACTCCACCTAAAGGTAGTTTGCAAACGTTTGCACAGAAATTCCCATATTTTTCAGGATTCAACACCAGTGACCCGACCTCATATTATTATTATAAGATTACACCAACATCAGCACTGAAAATTATTTTGACAAACACCAAACAGATTTACTCTGCTTCCTTTATTGCCCAAATGTCTGAACAGGGTTTTGACCTATGGAAGGACACAATAGACTTAAAATCAGTCTGGGGTTCTAGGGACTGGCAAGTCCAGGGAACAGATGTGATATTTAGAGCATGCCTCATTCCACAGCAGATGATATTTCTCAACAACACTGTGCAACAGACATCCTGTTTTGGATTAGCCAAGAATAAGGACCTGAACACACCTCGATTTCCAACACCATCACAGATGGGAGGGTGGCAAAATTCAACTTCAAAGGAAGGGGCAACAATAGATTACATTTTACAGTACAATAGAACAGACCCAAATTGGAAAGAATGGTTGGTTTGGCCCTTAGACATGAACAGATGTCAGAAAAGATTCTGGGATACAATCGAAAGGTTTAATATCCATAGGCCAGATCCACGTTATGTACAACGAGAACATCCAGGGGTAGTGACATCCTACAGTGTTGGGAAGTTGTGCCTTGACACTCAACACTCACAGAAGTGAAACAGCACTTATCGCTACTCACACAAGACATGGACCTTAGGGACTTTTTACTAGGCCCCAGGAAACCACGCCCAAAACGTTTCATATACTGCTGGCATTTATGCTGCCTACAATGAAATCTGGAAAATATCCCAACAAGAGGCCGCAGAGAGAATACGGGAAATAGACCGTATTAATTTAGAAAAATCTCTAGCAGTGGTTGACAATGGGTTAACAACCTTGTCCTCCAGAATATATTCCTTAGGCAACATTGTATCTTCTGCAATAGACATACTGGAACAAGATCTAGTCTTATTACAACACGAGCAATCTCAGTTACGGTCTATTATGTTATTGAGCTGGACACTGCAATCTTTGCGTGCAGGCTATGTGCCTTGGCGTTTTATTAACAGTACGTCTCTGTTTTCTGAATACAATCTAACAGATAAACAGGTTGAGATGGCACAAAGAGGAGCAAAATATACAATGCTGCGTATCGAAAAACTGGACAGACTACCATTTACAGTAGCGGAATCTCCGTCTACGGAATGGCTTATCCATGGCCACATCACTCTGCCGGTCACTACTTTTCAGTTTCAATATTGCCTTGAGCAAAGGCAGGCAGGCAAATATGAAAAAATGGGTAGGGAATACATTAAGGAATCCTGGGAATTACCATATAGATTTCGATGCCAGAGTGGGGATCGAGAAGTGTTTCTAAGTGGTACAAACTACAGGAACACTTTAATGGTTCGGTAGCAAACTTGTCGTGCCACATGAAAGGGACTCCAGCTGCTGTGATTTCACCAGTATTCGAGCTACTCTCAAATGGGAGTTATTTGATGCTGAGCGATCAAGGTTGCTGCGGTATGCTTCCGGGCATTGCCTATCTGGTCACCGTTGAGTCCAGGGTTACTTGCTGTATGCAAGTATTGTTTCCCCGACAAGTACAGTCAGGGAGGCGCCGTTATGGCCTTCGTTGAATGTTTCTTTTATACAATTTGATACTCTGAGCAGACTGAAAGCCATGCTTTTACAGCAATCTGTTCCCCTAACCTCTGCTTGAGAGACCTTTGATCTTCAAATCGCAAGGACCTCGACTGAGATACAGGCGCTTATACGTACAAACTGCCCCATTCATTTCGCAGAAATGGTGGGTCGTATCTTCAATATGTCTGATACGAGTGGTATTGTACACCTATTTAAGACCATAGGGTCAGGATTTCTATGCTCATTTCAGACCATCCTCACCATCCTCGGAGTTATTCCAAACTTCATACATTCTGTATTTGGAAGCATTTTTTGAGGTCTACCTCTGATCCTGCTATCAATAGCGGGAATCCTGATTGTCATCTATTTGCTACGCAATGGACGGCCCTATCACCACCGACATCACCGACGAGATGGCGACAGCGCTCCTGGAGCGTAAATACCATGCACGCTTGGTACAGCATCTGGGCACACCTCGCCTAAGGGAACTGAGCGCCTCTTGGTTCCTGTCATTTTGACCCGTCAGGATGGACTGCATCTTATCTGTACTTCAATGCCTGTTTTGCGGTGACAAATGCGTGTTGGACCTCTGTCTGACACTTGCGACGGACACCCCTGTGGACTTGAATACCAGGCTGGAACCATTAAGGTCCATGCTCGGCAGTGTCCCCAGCGTATTCCTTTCCTGATGAATGCATTCCTCGAAAACCCGCAGGTGCCTCTTATAACTGGGTAGAGTATTAGCTCTACTTCTAGCACCCTGGTATCGACTACAGCACCGGCAGTCACTACACCAGCTATTGGCAGTAGTGAATATCATCTGTGCTCCATTGACATACTCTGTGAGGTGTTACAAGGACTGGCCCCCTGCAGCAGCAAGCAACAATGATGTTGCGTCTCCCAGACAGGACATTTAATCTAAAATTGGATCGTCGTGTGCTGGGAAAGAATTTGGATTTTCTTTTTTTCTAAACCTAACTAAATTTGGAACATTTCCTACAAATTGACACTTTCTCGCTGAAAAGCATGGCCTTTTGACGCTTGTTGAAAATTCAACTTGTGTGAAGGAACTCAATAACATATTTTCACTTCCACCTTTTTAGACTGGTTTTTAGACTGTTTTTAACTGATTTTAAAACAAATTTTTACATAGCCCATTGATGATGGTTTTTATGCGCTACTATCTAGTAAATAGTTCTCTAGCATTTTTATCATTGTTGACTATTCGGAAGAGGAGTGGGTGTTATGTTTCAGTATAGATACCCTAATATAGGCCCAGGTAGCATCATACCCTTTCACCTACATTACCTCCCCTACACTACACTGAAAACGAACCTTATTAGGACTGAACCTTTTACCTAGTTTTGTCCTGGGTGCAGAAGGAGGGTTTCCCTGAACAATGGCGATCTATGACTTCATCTTTAGACTGACATAGTATGAATGAATATTCATGAGGGTTCTTAGAAACCAGGCTGGGGCTACACCACCTTCCTCCCCATATCTACGTATATGGTTCATCCTGGACGTCATCCTCAGAGCCAACAATGGCTAATACAAGAGACAAGGGACAATAGAGCACTATATACTTTCTGTATAAATATAGCACCTCTTGCTAGTATTAGGCAGAGGGAATCGAGACTTCCAGGCCGACACACTGACCAGAGACGCTGAGGCTCCTGCATGCAGACACTCCAGCTGACAGTGGTCTGAACATCCCTTGCGGGGTGTCCAACTTGAGACCAAGA
>CAWUFW010032847.1:0-13258 GCA_963921515.1 Calotriton arnoldi | reverse complement strand
TTTGCATCCGCCAGCACGGCGGTAGTGCTTCCGCCCGACATCGTAATGGGCCCCTAATACACAGTTCTTTTATTTAAAAAAACGCGTCTCTGTCTCCAACGTAAACTCGATTAAAATGAATCTGCAAAAAATATTAAAAGCATACCCACCCACACAAATACACCCAAATACATTTATTAAATACAATAAAATGAATTCATAGCAACAAAACAACACATATTTACTCATATTAATGTCCGTCTACACTACACCTCAAACAGTAACTCACGTCATCTCACTAAAATATAACTAACAACTACAGCACACCAAAAACGTAATAACCTAACTATAAATACAATATATAAGTCCTAACTACACTAAAACATAAGTATTAACTTAGCAAAATAAGTAAAATTTCCCTTACCTTGCTCGACGCGACGCAGCTTCCAACCGCGAGCTTCTCCGACCCTCAATGACCCAAAATAACAGTACGCGGTTACAAAATAGTCCCTGTAAACTTAAAATGGCTGCCTAAATAAAGTTTAAAAAAGGAATAATGTAAAAAAAATGATTATAGCAAAGTATAAATTTCACATATATTTTTCTTATGTTGTACACAATTTTCTGTATATTTAAAAATTACTATATAATGTATTATACTTTGTAAAGTTATAATAATAATTAATATAAAAATATATTTATTATTATTATAATTGTATATGTTTTTTTATAATGATAAAAATTATAAAAAATACATATTAATTATGTAAAATTGTTAAATAAAACTTACCTGTTTAAAAATAAATTTTCATTAATTACAACAATGTGATAATTAATATTATTAATATTTTATATACTAATAATATTAATTAAAAATATATTTACATGTAATAAAGTGCTAATTATTTGTAAATGATAAACAATATTTACTACAACATTATAATGTTACAATATTAAATAATAAATAAACATACAATGCTTTACTTTCTGTATATATATACCAAAAATGGTTATATAATTTGTATACATATATTACAATTTTACAAATGTTGTAAAATAATGACATAACATTTTTTTCCCTTAAAAAATTCTATTAACGAATAAATGTATGTAAAATAATTTATGTTCCTTCAATAAAAATTTACAAATTTTATGTATATTTAATAATGTCTATTGCATTGTATAAATAAATAAAAAAATTGTTTCTCTTTCTATCTACTTATACAAAAATAAAAAGAATTGAAAATAAAAAAAGTCTAATTTATTTTTATATGTATATCTTATAATTAAATATTTTACTTAAATATATTAATTTGATAAATGTACCTTTTTAATTAACATTTGTTTTTTTACTAGAAAATTATAAACTATACATCACTTACACAAGACAAATTCATTTTCACTACACATAATAAAATACATTTATATTCCTTCACATATAAAAACACATACAGTAAGTTTCCTACAACTCTTTATATAAAATAAATAAATACACATCAAATAACATATTTGTTATATAAATATTTAATATTATTTATAAATAATTATAAAAATATATTTCTACATAAACAAACATCACCAACTATTCCCAATACATTTAAACAATATTCATTAAATGTGGTAAACTTAAACAATATATAATTTACTCTTCCCACTACACTTAAAATTTAGTAATAAAACATACAAAACATTAACCATATATAATTTACTATTCCCAATACAGTATACATTAAATAATAAAAACTACTTTACATTGAACAAATTAAAATTACTATTCCCACTGCACTAATTAGTAATTCAGGGAAGATGCTGGACACTAAACATATAACAATTACTATTCCCACTGCAATAAAAATTAAATCAGGGAAGGTGCTGGACACTAAACATATAAAATTACTATTCCCACTGCAATAAAAATTTAAGTCAGGGAAGGTGCTGGACATTAAACATATATAAATTACTATTCCCACTTCTGTCAGTATTAACTCAGGGAAGGTGCTGGACATTAAACATATATAAATTACTATTCCCACTTCAGTGAGTATTAAGTCAGGGAAGATGCTGGACACTAAACATATAAAATTACTATTCTCACTTCAGTCAAAATTAAGGGGCCCATTACGATGGCGGGCGGAAGCACAACCGCCGTGCTGGCGGATGCAAAAACCACCAGTTACCGCCGGCACGCAGCAGTCCACACGCCCGCCCAATTACGATGCGAAAAGCAGGCCAAACACCGCCGGCAAGCCACCAACACCGTCCGCCATCAAAGTGCGCCCGTACACGTAGCGGCGCAGCCCAACTGACACACACCGTCCGACGAAACACGTCCCGCCCGGCGCATAAATTACGATGCCGCAAACAAACGGCTCCCACGGCTAAGAGACACCGCACGTGAAAGAGAGGCGGAAACACGGACGCAGAGCACGGACAACGAAGAAGCGGCACCCCGGGCATGAATCCAGCACTGCAGGCCCTTCCCATGCTTCTGCTGATGCACCACCAAGGACGCAACGTACCGCGGAGACGCAGGTAGGCACACACACAACAAGTGCACGCAAACAGCGCACACAGTGCAAGGGCGGAAAAAGCGGACAACCCCCCACCAGCGCGTGTACACTACACATCCACCATTGCATCCACATATGACACACAGGCCAAATCCTAACATCGCGGAACACATGTGTACACACCACCTGGGACTAGGAACCAACCACCCCATCACGGCCCCAAAGCGCCGATGACGCCGCCACACATGCGCACAACGCAGAGAGCCAACCGCAGCGCCATGCATGCGTCGCACACAGACACAGGGACACAACCAAGCAGCACACACATCAGCCCCACCCCGAACGCACATGACACGTGACAGGCCTGCCACAGACATGTCCCCAACGCCCAATTCACGGACAACACCCAACGCCACACAACCGACGCACACATGTCAGTGAAGACACGCAACAGCAGGACACACCCCAGTGTAACAAACATGGCGTAGCACACAGCGGCGGCAACACCAACTAGGAGAAGCAGGGCCCCTTCGGGAAGAGGAACGCCAGTACCACACTGAAAAACCCATACCACCCTGCACATATGAACAAGACATATGAAACGGAACACCAAAGAGCCCGGGGACCGACAACAGGTGGCCCAAGAATAACATCCACACACAAGGCCCAACGCAGAGCGGAAAGGCAGGCTGCCGCCCACACAAGGGAGAGCAGACAGCACTGAATGACCTTCCATTCCAACTCCGAAACCACAGCCCTACGACAGAAGCCAGTGAATACAGCCATTGTCCAAGAATAGACCAACACAGGCATGCCGAGGAGACCGACCACAGGGCAGATAGCGCATATCACAGAAGCACACAACGGACGGGGAAGAAAGAAGAAAACACTCCCCCATGTCGGCCACATGCAAGTTAATTGGAAGGAGTCACACAGCACTGACCTTGAACTGTCTGAGAAGCATGTGGGAAGAGGGCCCGTGTCCTCCAAACAAGCCAACAGAACACAAGTCCTGTCTCCCTACGACTACACAGAGCTCACAGCAACCCCGGAGCGTGCACATTGCAGACTGCACACACAGCCGGAGCACGCCATCTCAACGAACCGCTGCGAAATGGCAACCGCAACACACCTACCCAACTACGCCGAACAGCTCAAGCTGTACAAAACCAACACGATACATACATTGGGATGCGATCTCCTGTCCCTGCTGAACGTAAGTTACCGACTGACTTACCGCATCACATTGTTCAGCTGCGTCATGCCCGTCTTCTACTGTCGGAGGTGTCCCTACCAGCATCCCGTCGAGATATGCCTCTCCAACCCGGCATGTCTGAAGGCGGACCTGCTACCACTACTCCTCCCTCTGGACGCACACGACAGGGCCTGCTCTGCCTATGGGGGCATGGCGTATGTGGCCAACATCGCACCCGCACTGAAATGGGACCACTGTGCCTCCACACGACGGATCATCGAGAACAGCTACATCGAATGTCACCCAGCATGCCCCATCATGGTCCTCCAAGGGACAACTTACGAACAACACCTTGACAGCCACCATCCGCTTCATTGGCTGGCAAACATGTACACCACCAATGACATGGAAGCCCTGCTGGACGGCATCGCATACCTGACAACCTGTAAATACGTCGGACCACAACGCAGGTTCCCCGAGTGACCTATGAAGTCCAACCCCGCACCCATGCTCAGCTTCCGCACGGACTGGCCAGTCACCACCACAACAGCCATACCAAACGACCGGCAACTGTAACCACACCATCAACGACATCGCCATGACATCGGATATGACCGGGACATGCACACTGTTCCCCATCACATCCAGGAACACCGCATGCATCGTGGGAGGCAGTGGCATGGGCTCTGTGTATCGCACCCACATGGACGGAACTGCACGAACAACCAGGACACGACATGGATCCAGCGCACATGGACACACACACCGCTCAGTGGACATGAATAGGTCGCCTGGAGTCTGTGGGTGCTGCACCCCTCCCACCCCCGCCCCGGGAATCCCATACCAGGACCTTTGCATGGACGACAAGTGCATACAACAACAACACGACCCCAGTGACTGTGACATGTCCAGTAACCACCACAGTGCAACAACAAGTGGCACGCCGCTGCATGCACGCAAGCACATGCCCTGATGTCATCTCACATGCACGCGTGCATGAGGAACAACCGCAGCAAACCTGTCACATGGAACTGAGATGGACTGTGCCCATGATGCCGAGCGGTCTGGTAGGCTACATGTATACCGTCTGTGTCAAAGTCCGCAGCTCCGCAGCTATACGTAAATGTACATTAGCACAGCCTTGGCCAAGCAGATGTAACTCTGAAGCCCACATCCCACATGCAACAGCTAATCACATGTAACCCCACACCCTATCCCATTTGTAATCATGCTCAGTATATCCTCAACATGTATTCCGCTGCCAGTAGTGTCCACTATACTGCATCACAGAGGACAGAAGACTCAATATAATGTTTGAAACCAAAACTGTCTCCGCTGACTCATTTCACAAGTACGAATGAGAGAGGATGAGAGTATGTGAAGTACACGGCAGTCGTGACATGACCATGTAGTCCACTGGTATTGGATGTCAACGCAAATGAGTAGCACTACTGTGGAAGACACACATGTGTCGTGTGAAGTCGTATGGACGCAGTGCTCAGGTGGGTGGGTGCGACGGGTAGATGCGCACATGCCAAGTTGGAGCACGCCGTGTTGGGAGGGGTCATGAACAGTACACCACCGCTTCCCTGGGCATTGTGAGAGGACACCTGTCGGGGGGAGTGAACACGTGTGTGCACAGCAGCCGGGCACACGTACAAAGCGGTACCAGGCGCACCTCAGCCCACCCTCTGTGGACAAGCTGGATCCTGTTGTGCGCCCGCCATGCCCCTTGACAAGGCACACACAGCCCCAGTCGACCAGGTGTAACCCCAACATAGTCAATCCGCACAGGCGATACAGGGCACGGGATGGCAGTGGAGCATGGTGTGTGAGAGGTCTCCTCGCGCTCCTCCTGGTCATATCACGCAGGCAATAGAACCTCAACGTCTAGCATGGCACAAGTCAGATGGAAGTGTAGGGGGACGCACCACAGCACGAGCAGCACTGACGTCACGGGAGGTGGCTCGCACCATCCCATCCATTGCCCATCATACCAACCACGCCACATGCCATTGCGACTAAGTGCAAGCGCGTGCGCCACCACCCCCGAGCCCTCCCCAGAGAGGCCAAAGAGTGAATGTGTGGGCCATCAGCCACAGGCGGACGCGGCCTGGCCGCAAGGGCAGCCACAGCCACTGGGTGTCGCAGGTGGCGGATCCGGAAGGCGAAGACTGTGATGCATAGTCCATGCAGGCCGGGTCTCCATTTGGGGCACCACGCAGGTGGACGGCGTCCCGCCACACATCATACCCTGAGACAGCCCACTCGTGCAACTGGACCCACACATACACTCCTTGCCCTCTCTGGTGCGAACTTGGGGCTGCCTGTGCAAGCGCTAGCCTCGCAGGTGAGCATGCATATTGGGGGGGCGAGGGGAGGACATGAGGGCTGGGGCGAAGATGACTGTATCACTGTCAGTTAGTACAAGGGATGACCCAGATGTGGAAAGGAAGAGACGTGTCCCGTGTGTACTGCAACTAGTCGCCAATCCAACTACCCCCCATGTCCGGAATGTAAGCCCGCACCTAGGCCCGCCCATCCGCCACATCGAACATACCACCAGCACGACAACCTTCCCATTCGAAACACTGACTGGGGGTGGCGACCAGTGAACAATCATGTGTAGCCTACCCACGCGTACATGTGGGCCCTCCATGATCCATGTCACCTGCGGCAAAGACATGACATGCGCAATGAGGGAAGTGAGGAGAGCTGTCCGCCCCACGCGCAGAAGGTGCATCAGCTCCACAGACCCAGCAGCGAGTCCAGCAGGGGTCACATGTGCAGGGGCAGCTGTGCCTGGTGTGAAGGCACATGCATATAGACAGCACATCGACCAATGTGTAGTCTGCCCACATCCACAGTCCATCATCATGCGGACATAGGAATTGAACACAGGGCAACACATCTTAGTTGGTGCACCCACCGTGACCAACAATGCGCAATCATCGACGTACCCGCCCTGTGCATGGCCCCCCACCCAACGGAGGCACATCCAGTGCCACCATCCCACACACACAAGCCTTCCACGGAACATGCTGTGTCCAATGGTCAGTACAGAGTCAGCGCCCATCTGGTGGATCCTGAACAGGAGACACATGCACACACATGCCAGCTCCCACTATGTACGTCTGCCACCTGGCACGTGCAATGTAACCTGTCACCTGTGACGTGTGACTCCAAGCACACAGCCGTCTTGGCATGGGGCTGTCAATGTGGACACCAGTCAATGTTTCGGGAGCTGTGATCCGTACAGTGCTGTACATAGGGTGCAGTGCTGACACCTACTACTGTCTCATATCCCCTCGTGCCACAGGTCCCACTTGTATTGGCCGCTCAGCCCGTGCCCACATCGTCGTCGTCGTGTGCCATACTCATCCAGCCTCGGAAGCAGTTCCATGCTCAGCAGACACTCATGTTGCCGTGGCGTTGCCGCTTGACGAATATGCAGTCAGTCCCCATCAGCACGCCCCGCAAGTCATTGGGGCCTAGATCCCCATGTGCATGCACATGGCAGTGGTATGTCTCACTTGCCATTGCCATTGTTGGGAGACCTGTGTAAGTGTATTGTGGCCGTGCCGTCCCAGCTTGACAGCTGGGCTGTGGCTCATGTGCTTGCTCAGTCATGTCAGTGATGTGTATGCGAAATTGCTATGTGCCGTGTTGCTTTGACATGTGTCCTCTGCCATTTACCCCAGGCGGAGACCGAACATTGACCGCCCATACCAATTGCTGGCGGACATGGACGATACAGAGGTAATCAGGAAGTTTCGGCTGGACAGGCCAACCCTGCATCGACTGTGTGCCATGTTAGAGCCCCATCTCCGTCCCCGCAGGGTGTATCCGACTGCTGTCACCCCCACGGCTAAGGTGATGGCCGCCATGCATTTCTTCGCCACTGGGTCATTCCAGCACACAGTGGGCAGTGGAGGAGGGATGTCCCAGCCCATGTTCAGCAAGGTGCTGAGGGATGTACTGGCAGCCATGATGCTGTACCGAAACAGGTACATCAGATTCCCCAGGGCTCGTGAATTGGCGGCAGTGAAGGGTGCATTCTATGCCCTTGGCAGAATCCCACACGTCGTGGGAGCCATTGACTGCACACATGTTGGCCTTGTTCCACCACAGGCCACTGAGCACCTGTACCGCAACAGGAAGCACACGCACTCCCTGAATGTGCAAGTGGTGTGCCTTGCGGACATGGTGATCACCCACGTGTGTGCCAAGTTTCCAGGCTCGGCACATGACGCACACATAATGCGCAACAGCATCTTGCCACGACTGATGGCCAATCTGCAACAGGATCGTGGCTGTATTGTCGGTGAGTATGTGGAGTGGTGTAGCGTGCTGGTTGTGCGATGCTGTCCCCTGTCCAGTTGGAATAGCAACGGTTCTCTGTGTCCCTCACACCCAGGTGACTCTGCGTATCCGAATGGGGCATGGCTGCTCAGTCCATTGAGGAATCCTCGCACCCCAGCAGACGATCGATACAATGAGGCACATGGGAGGACCAGACGTGTGGTCGAGCGTACCTTTGGCCTCCTCAAGTCCAGGTTCAGGTGCCTGGACCGCACCGGGGGTGCACTGGCGTACTCCCCACAGAAGGTGTGCCAGATAGTGGTGGCGTGCTGCATGCTGCACAATCTGGCCATTCGGAAGCAGATCCCCCTCATTGTGGATGACGGAGATCAACAAGGGCCCCAGCCCGCAGACCAGGACAGCTCGAGTGAGGTGGACAGCGGAGAGGAGGAAGCTGGGAATGTGCGCCAGCAGCTCATCACCCGCTACTTCACTTGACGGTGAGTGTCCATGTACGATGGATGATGTGTCTGTATCTGTGCAGGTGTGTGTGTGCTGTGTCAGGGTGGCCGTTTGTTCACTGCGTGCTGTGTGTCAACGCTCCATGGCCAGGGTAGTATGCCACTGTTGGTGGCTGTGGCATTGTGCCCTATTGCTCTGTGCGATGTGTGTACATTGCTTGTAGTTGTTGACATGTACTGTGTGATGGGTGTGTGACACACTCATTGAATGTGCTCCTGTTCTGTCTCCCACCCCTAGGTCCCTACAGGCCCTCCGGATTCCATTGCCATGCCACGCATCAGGTGCCTTTCCGCCCAAGGTGGCCGTTGTATTCCGTACAAATAAAACACAGGGCACAAACAGCAGTTAGTGAAAAAGGTGCATTTATTCCAAACTGTGACATGTGATTGTGTGTAAGGTGATGACAAAAGTAGTGCGTGCAGTGACAATGAGCTGTCGGTCATGGCTGCGTGAAGCTCAGGGTGTACCCACTGGTTCTATGTCCATAGTCCAACACACACATGCCATCCAGCTGGCTGTGTGGAGTGGGATCGTAGAGCAAGTCAATGCAGTGGCTGGTCAAGGAAGGCTGGCGGAAGGCTGGCTGGCTGCCTCACTTGCGACTGGAGCGTGCGAAGTCCTCCCGGGAGATCTGTTTCCTCTTCGGACGGCCCCTTCCACGTTTGGGAGGGGGTGTGTGGTGGCGACCTGCTGGTGGTGGGTGAGGTGTGCTCACTGGCTGTGGACGCAGGGGAAGTGGACACTGCTGCCCGACCCTGCGCCCTAGCAGGTGGTGGCGGAGGTGGTGTTGCTGGCCTTGCCTGTGACCCCACCGCCACCACCAGCTGGCCCATGAGGTCCACGAGTTGGTCCATACGGGACACGAATTGGCCCATATGGGCGTCCATGGACCTCAGCACCCCCAGCACCTCCCGCGTGTCTGTAGCAGACCTGGCCCATTGTCCTTGGGCCTCTTCATAGGCCCCAAGGACTCTGGCCATTTGAGGCAGGGCATGGCTCCCAGGGGAGGCTGGCGTTTCCCTGACCCTGCTCCTCCTACCAGTCCTGCTGCCACCGGCCTGCCCACTAGCCACATTGCACACCACGGTCCTCGCTGTGGCTCCCAGGGTGGATCCAGTCGGCCGGGCCACCACCTGCGCTGGGGCTGGTGCCAGCGAAGACGTGGTGGTGGTGGTGGCGGTGGTGGTCGGTGCGGCGATGGTGGCGGTTGCGGCAGTGGTAGTGGCCGCAATGACCGTGGGTGTGGCCGCAACGACAGTGGCAGCAGGGGGCTGGGACTGTTCAGCATCCCTGGATGATGGGTTGGTGGGTAGGAGGGGTCCTGGGGAGCGGCTGGGCCCTGCCACGCCAGATGGGCCAGCTTGGTGGTCCGTGTCCGAAGAGGAGGACAGATCCTCCAGATCCGTGTGTCCTCGTTGGGGGCTTGTGGGCTGGCTGTGCTGGCTGCTGTCTCCATCCCCAGCATCCGGCAGTTCGTCACCTGTGGAGAGAATGAGATTTGTTATTGTGTTGCACCTGGCGAAGTATGTATTTGTCGTCTGACATTGGCAGTTCGTGCAATCTCGTACATGGGTTTCCCGGAGGCGAGTGTGTGGCTGTGGCATCTGTAGTTGTGTGTGCTAGGCAATGGGACTGTGTGCTGTGCACATGTGGCATGGGACGGATTGGCCATGCTGATGGGTGTGTTGCTGTGCCCCTACTCATTGTGAATCTGGTGTATGCGGGCTCCTGGCCCATCCTGGGTCTGGTTTGTACTTTGCTTTTGGGGTTCATATGGAACGCTTAGGAACGCATATGGCAACATGGGGGCCATGCCCCAGATTCGCATTTGGGAGGGGATATGCTTTTGGGGTTCAAATGGAACGCTTAGAAGCATATGGCAACATGGGGGCCATGCCCCAGATTCGCATTTGGGAGGGGATATGCTTTTGGGGTTCAAATGGAACGCTTAGGAACGCATATGGCAACATGGGGGCCATGCCCCAGATTCGCCTTTGGGAGGGGATATGCTTTTGGGGTTCAAATGGAACGCTTAGGAACGCATATGGCAACATGGGGGCCATGCCCCAGATTCGCATTTGGGAGGGGATATGCTTTTGGGGTACATGCTGTGAGCCATGGGTGCCGAACGTGACATGTGTTGTGGCAGCATGACAGTGCATGGTCTGAGGTGTGTGCATGCCTGACATGCCCTGCATATTTGCTGTCTGTTGTGATTACTGGACATGGCATTGGACGCATCGTTATGAGTGAGTGATAGTTGTGTGCCAGCCAACGTATTGCAGTTGTCCCATCTCCTTGGTGTGCGTGCTGCCCTGTGCCATGTGCATCACTGCAGTGCTCGGGGGGGGTGTGGCCCATGTTGTGTGTTGTTGCTCACAGTGTGTCGTGCGCTTAATTGACTTCTGGCACATGGTTGGTCATGGGCATGTGTCTTAGCGTGACTGCTGTATGTGTGGCAGCTGTGCGGATGACATGCCTTTCATGAGACTGGGGCTGACGGATGGGATGGATGGTATGTTGTATGTGCATGGTGTGTCTGTGAGTTTGATGGGTTCAGTGGTGTTCGTGTGCATTTATGTTGTTCCGCTCTGTTGCGTCTAGTGTTGTTTGTCTTACATAGGCGTAGTTGTGGGGTGTGTGGTTGACAGGCAGTAGGGGCTACATGGACAGGACTTCAATGGTGTTTCGGTTGTGTGTGATGAGTTGCACAGTGGCTGCCGTGTGGGACTATATTCAGTGTGGCTTGTGCATGCAGACGTGGCTCCTTGGGTGTTGCTATGTCTGTGATGGGTCATGTGGGGTGTGAGTCTGTTGTTCATGTCCGTGTGCACATTGTTCACTTGTTCGTGACGGTGGGCGGTGCTGCGTGTTCGTCTGCTACGTGACATGTCCCATGTGTTGGTGGTGTTATGGTCCTCATGCCTCCAGTAATCCAGCCCTGTCCAGTTTCCCACCTGCAAGTTGTTCGTCCGTGCACTGTACTGGATGCCACATGGCTCTAAGCGGGGGTGCTCCATGTTGCAGGTCTGTGGGGGTGGGGGGTGTTGTGGGTCGTGGGGGTGGCTGGACACCCACTGACACCGATTGCTGTGGACCGTGATGTCTGCCTTTCGGCTGTCGTTGTGCACTGCGGTGGCTGACACGTGGCTGTGGGGTGTGGGGGATGCTCCTCCTTGCTGTGCTGTGGGACTGGGGCCTGGTGTGTGTTGTACTTGGGCTGTCCACCGTCCCACCCACTGCACTTTGTGTTCCTGCCACTTACCTGTTACTTGTCGGTTAGTGCAGCTGTGGCGGACACATGGGTGTGGTGGGTGCTCGTTGTGGCGCTTCTGGCATATTTGGGGACCTGTTGGTGGTTACGTGGCTGGCTTAGTGTACACATGTCCCCACGCATCTTACAGTTGTTCGGTTTGGGCTGTGTGTGGTAGTGTCTGTTGCATGTGTGTGTGATGTGTTGTGTATTGTGTGCTGGACATGGGGGTGTTTGTCCCTGGGAGCTGTGGCATGGTAGTTGCGCATGTGAGTACATAGCGGTGTGCTGGTATACATTAGTTTGTACTTACCAGCCTCCACTCCCCCTGCTAATCCGGCGAGGATCTCCGGATGGATTACGACTCGCACCTTCTCCTCCCACGCTTTGAAGGTCTTAAAGAGCGCGGGATTCCCTCCGCCAGTGACGGCAGCCAGCTCTCTGTTTTTGCCCTCCTTCTTCTTGACCAGGCTCTTTACGTCATTCCAACGTTTGTTAATTTCTCCTCTGTTCCTGGGCAGGGTCCCGACTGCATTGACCTGGTCTACGATCCGGTTCCACATTCTGTTTCTGGTGGCTAGTGGTGTGTGCTGGACCATGTTCCCATAGATTTGTGGGTACACCTTGATGATCTCGTCGACCATGACCGTCAGCTCCATGGGCGTGAACTTGGGCATCCTTTGTGGTGCCATGGTGTTTGTGGTGCTGGTGCGGTGTGTGTTGTGTAATGTGCAGGGGGTTTGTGGTGCCGGGGTGTGGTGGTGGTGGTGGTGGTGGTGGTGGTGTTTGGTGGTGGTGGTGGTGGTGGTGGTGGTGGTGGTAGTGATGTGTGCGTTTCTGTGGTGTGCTGCTGTCCTTGCTGTGTCACTGTGTCCTCTCCTCTCCTCTCTGGTTTGCAATGTAGCAAGGGGTTGTGGTCTGTGGGAGTGCTGCTTTTGTACTCACCTATGTGGGTGTGTCCTCATGGTCTGTTGTTTTCAGGTGTGTTGTGTCTGGGGTTCTGGCCTTTGTATTTTTTGTTTGTCCGGGGGGTGTTTTCGGGATGTGTACTGTGCTTGTGTATTTGTGCGTGCCTTGCTGTGTGGACTTGTTGGCCATGTTGTGTGCTATTGGTTTTGTGTGCGGATGGTTTCTGTGCAGGTACGTTGGCGCCATGGCTTCTGCCGTGTCGATTCTCATCGGCGTTGTTTGCGCTGGCGGGCGGTATATTTGTGGTTTTCCGCGCTCATGGCGGTGCGATCGTAATTTCACGTGCGGTGTGTCGGCCGTGTGGGCGGGCGGTTTTGTGTTGTCGTGCGTGTTTCCGTCCGTGGCGGGCGGTTTGACTCCGACTCGGACGATGGCGGGCGGTATTTTGTGTGATTTTTCCGCCGATGGCGGTTTTCGGTTTGTGTAATCATAATGGCGTGGTCGGTGTTCAGGCGGTGTGTGCGGGCGGATTTTTGCCGCTTCCATGCCTGGCGGATTTATTTACGCCGGGTATCGTAATGGGCCCCT
>CAWUFW010032846.1:0-13261 GCA_963921515.1 Calotriton arnoldi | reverse complement strand
GGAGTACAGAGTGTATTGTATGGCCTGGAGTAGGCATGACTGTCCAGCCCCACATGAATGAGGGATGAGCCCTGGACTGTAGGCAGCTGGCTAAGTATGTGTGACACACGTCATATACATACTCCTGGGGCCCAAACATTGTTCCCACCCGCAGCATGGGTGTGTGCCAGGTACCCCAGCCACATGTGGTGGATCAGCTCAGCAATTGGACCACAGATCAAAGTAACACGCTGAATACATGTCAGAATACAGGCATTGTGTAAGCAATGGACCCACCCATGATGCCCACCACAGAGTCAGGGAAACAGATGCTGTCTCCCACCTTGAGTCAAGCAAACTGCAAGGACACAGTCCTAAGTGACAGAATTCCCTGCATGTAAGGGCCACACCTGGGTATCAGATGAGGAGTGGGCAGTGCACAATAGAGGGACATGGCTCCTGGACAACATGACTGCTGTACTGTGGCAGTTCAACCTGGCCCGAGGAGGGCACATAACATGTTAGACAGAGTACACAGTGCAGTTTTTGACTCACCCCCTCCTTGCTGCTCTCCTGGCCTTCAGCTGCCCATCCAGGTCTGGAAAGACCACCGCCAGGATCCTGAGCATGTGGGGGGTCAGGGTCCGTGTTCCGCCCCTCCTGCGAGGAGGCGACAGCTTCAGCTGGACCCGTGCAATCCTCCGGGTCCAGCCCCCGAAGGTCCTGCCACCTCTTTTGGCAGTTGCGGATCCGGCGCTTGTAGACCCCCACGGACCGGACAGCCCGGACGATGTCCTTCCAGATCTCATGCTTCCGATGGGCAGAAGCCTGTCAGGATGACAAAGTGATAAGGCCATTACTACACATGCAACATATCCGTGCATGACACAGTTGCATATACATGTCGCAATCACAGGGGCACATGGTGTACCCAGGCAGTGCACGGCTGCCCATGGACAGTTTTCCAGAAGTCACTACATGGTATCATAGCATGGGGAGTAAAACCCTGTTCAGAAGCACTGTCACTGCACCATACCTGTCCAGTGCAAGTCACTACACACTATGGGGGGTGACAACTACTCAGTGAGCCTGCTAGCCAGTGGTGTGCTGACTCTCAGCCTTGCTAGTCAGACAAAATGCACATTCAGAAAGGCAGTGCACAGAACACTCACCTGCTCCCCTGGTGTCCCATACAGCTTGCTGTACTGTGGAAGTAGGCTGTCCAGCAGGGCCTGGTTCTCTTCAAGGCTGAAGGCTGGGGCTCTCTCCACAGTACGTGCCATTGCAGGGTCCAGAGGGGCAGAGACAGCAGCAGTGCAGTGGCAGATGTCGTCCTGGAGCATGTAGTGCAGGCAAGTGGGCTCTCAGGGGAACATGCAGCAATATATATGTGCTGGAGAGGCAGATACTGTCCCTTGTGTCCAAAGTGATAGGTCCAAGTCGTTTGCATCTTCTGAATCTGGCCAATCCATGGAATAGCAGCACCAAAACACGCCCACAGCATCCTTCAAAATTTCAACTTCATGACATACATGATTTTGCAACATTGTTGTGGGTGACCAACTGATTTTCCAGCAACCGACTCGTTCGAATATTCGAAAACGCGTCCGTTGCCAGGCAAGCCCATTGTCAATGGGTGCGCACCGATCGGTCCATTGAGGTACAACGCGCACAGGGGTACAACGCGTACCCGCACACATTGAATGCAATGGGCCGGCCGGAGGCACCGATCGGTCCATTGCAGTACAACGCGCACAGGGGTACAACGCGTACCCGCACACATTGAATGCAATGGGCCGGCCGGAGGCACCGATCGGTCCATTGCAGTACAACGCGCACAGGGGTACAACGCGTACCCGCACACATTGAAAGCAATGGGCCGGCCGGAGGCACCGATCGGTCCATTGCTGTTCAACGCGCACAGGGGTACAACGCGTACCCGCACACATTGAATGCAATGGGCCGGCCGGAGGCACCGATCGGTCCATTGCAGTACAACGCGCACAGGGGTACAACGCTGTACCCGCACACATTGAATGCAATGGGCCGGCCGGAGGCACCGATCGGTCCATTGCTGTTCAACGCGCACAGGGGTACAACGCGTACTCGCGACACATTGAATGCAATGGGCCGGCCGGAGGCACCGATCGGTCCATTGCAGTACAACGCGCACAGGGGTACAACGCGTACCCGCACACATTGAATGCAATGGGCCGGCCGGAGGCACCGATCGGTCCATTGCAGTACAACGCGCACAGGGGTACAACGCGTACCCGCACACATTGAATGCAATGGGCCGGCCGGAGGCACCGATCGGTCCATTGCAGTACAACGCGCACAGGGGTACAACGCGTACCCGCACACATTGAAAGCAATGGGCCGGCCGGAGGCACCGATCGGTCCATTGCTGTTCAACGCATCACTGTACATGTGACTGGCATATGTCAGCATGCCTGTCTCAGATGGACATATGCCAGCCACAGATAGCTCCCAGGGAGTGAGGGGCACACCTACATCACGACAGCCTGTCCAAACCTTATCATAAGGCATGTAAGGCTGCATTTCCTATTGTGTGTATGTTGGTGTACATTTTGTCCTGTGGGTGTCACCTGTGGGCAGCCACCCCCAGGCTGTGCACGTGTTAATGGGGACAGGATCCTGGGTGTTACGTGTACGTGACCACTGTGATGTGCAACTGTTCATATCTGTGCATGTGCCATGGTCACATTTCACAGTGGTGTTTGTGTATGTCATGTCACATACCCCGTGAGTCCCATGTGGGACGGTATGTTTGAGCCAGGGTGTCCCAGTGGCACAATAGTGATGGCCCTCCACAGTCTTTGTGCATGTAGTGTTTACAATGTCTCTGATTTCATGTGCACAATGGGAGACAGTCTCCACATCCACGTTGTGTGTGCATGGACTCTGATGTTGTGCGTGTGTGTCACAGACGTCCATGGCTCTCCTGCCATGGCAAGTGTGGCCACTACCTGTGGGGGTCATGTTTGTTTTGTTGTGGTGTACACATGATACTCCAGGTGATGCCAGTGTCCATGTGGCATTACAGGGTCCCTGGGAATGTGCCTGTCGTTGAGCTGTGGTGCCTGGGGCACATCTGTCCTCACATGTCACTGGGGGGGTGACTGTGACACAGCATCATGATATCCAATGGGCCAACCTGGGACAAATTGATGCCACCTGTAGGACCGTGTTGACAGATGTTGGCCATGTATGTACCATACATGTCGTTCCGGTACTGCACACTTCATGTAGTTGTGCCTCATGATGATGTATGTTGGGATCTTGAGTGTGTTCAATGCCGCATATGTGGGGTGACTGACGATCTTGCTTACTTCTCCTCTGCACTGCAGGGCTCCTGCTGTCCATCGGCCATTCCCAGACCTGGCAACGATGGTGGAACGGGACAGCATCCGACGGTACCGCTTCACCAGGCAGCTGATTGAGGATTTGGCAGTGCAGTTGTCCCCACATTTGCAGCCTGGCCGGCCGTATCCTACAGCGCTGACCCCCAAGGTGAAGGTGATGGCAGCCCTACACTTCTTTGCCACCGGTACCTTCCAACATACTGTGGCGTCTGCTGGTGGGATGTCACAGACCATGTTCAGCCGTGTGCTCCGCGATGTTCTTGGCGGCAATGTTGCTCTTCCTGAACCGGTACATCTATTTCCCTAGACTGCGACGACTCACTGACGTGAAGAGTGACTTTTATGCCCTGGGGAGGATGCCGCATGTCATTGGCTCCATTGATGGGACACATGTGGCTTTGGTACCACCACAGGCCCAGGAGCAGGCCTACAGGAACCGCAAGCACTACCACTCGGTCAATGCACTGGTGGTGTGTCTTGCAGACATGACCATCACACACGTGTGTGCCCGTTTCCCTGGTTCAGCACACGATGCCTTTGTGATGAGGAGTAGTCGCATCCCCAGGTTGATGGCACAGATGCAGAACCAGCGTGCCTGGCTTGTCGGTGTGTACTGACTTTGTGCCATTGTGTGTGATCTGATCTGTAGTATTCCGCCCACTTTTCCAAGTCAGCTGATGTGCACTTGTCTGTCCGTAGGTGACTCGGGATACCCCAACATGCCGTGGTTGCTGACACCCCTCAGGAACCCTGTGACACCTGCCCAGATGCGCTACAATGAGGCACATGGTCGGACCAGGAGAGTGATTGAGCGGACCTTTGGTCTCCTGAAGAGCCGCTTCCGCTGCCTGGACAAGACCGGAGGGTCCCTCCCATATGCCCCTGCGAAAGTGTGCAAGATTATCATCGTCTGCTGCATGCTCCACAACCTGGCAGTGCGGAAGGAGTTGCCTCTCATCCAGGATGACGATGACCAACATCCGCCACCTGTGGAGGATCCTGGCCTGGAACACGATGCCAGTGACGATGATGATGATGATGGTGATGGTGATGTCCGCACACAGCTCATCACCAACTTCTTTAGCTGAATGTGAGTATCCTGAGGTGTCATGTCAATGATGTGAGTTGGCATGATGTGTGGGTGGTGCTCTGGTGCTGTTGGAGTGTGTCCATGGGCTACTTGACTGGATGTGTGTTGCGATGTGTGCTTACAGGTGGGCTGTACTCCCCAACAGTGTTCACATGCTAACTTGGTTCTGGGTGGGTATCTTGTAACATGTATTGTGCATGAGTTTTGCTGTTCTGTCCTGTACTCCATTGCTTTTGACTGTGTGTCATTTCTGTCCTTCACAGGGTACTTTCAGATTCGTTTGGTCAACTGTGTCCACCGACAACGTGATTGCACATCCAGGCTGGTAGCTGTTGTGTCCCTACAGGTGATGTGCGCCACACCCATGGACTTCCTTCTGTCTACAGTTGTTGACTGTGTGCCCGCTACCAGGTGGGGTTACCTTGCATCTGTAGTGGTTACGGCATGTTGCTACTGTGTAATAAACCTGTGCTTCACTTAGTGATGTGCGTTGTCTGTGGTCACACATTTGACTGCCATTTGCTTACTGCACCTGTGGGCTACTTGACTACAACTGGGAATGGGTGTGGTGTCTGTGCATTGCACCGTCTTCCCTGGCAACATCAGTGTAGGCAATGAGTCAGATGGCCTAGGTGTGTATGTGTTGTGTAGCCCTGGTGGTGTGTCTCCCTCATATGTGTCACGTTGCCTGTACTCACATGCCTGTGTTGTCCTTGCTGTTGCAGTTCGCATACACAGTGTAATTTTGTTGTTCATCATCCCCATAACAGCACCCACGTTGGAATCACGACAGAGGCAAGTATGGTGTATTATTGTGTTTATTGTGATACATCTGTGATAATAGTGCATAGGATGGATTGTGCTGTACATGAATCTTGCAATCCCAAGTTCCTAGATGAATAGAAAGTCCAGGTAGACAGGATCCCCAGTATCGGGGCCACAGTTGTCTGACACATTGTTCCAACTTGTACTCCCCATGCAATGTGTGGGAGTAGTGTTGCCATCAACAGGGTGAACAGTCTGTGCACAAAGGCGAAAATCCAGAACAGGTTCAGGCTTCCTGGGAGTTGCGCTTGGCCATCAGCCTCTCACTTTCCCCTCCTCGGACGACCCCTCTTCTTGGGGGGGGCCCTCAAGTGCAGGCTGCTGCGGTGCAGGGGACTCTCCGCCAGAGTCCTCCTCCCTCCCTGTGGCAGTTGCAGTTTGTTCGGTACCAGATGTTGTTGGCACACAGGGAGGTGTGGACTGGTTGCTGTTCATCTGGCGGAGGCATTGTAAAATGTCCCTGTGCACCGCCGTCATCTCATGTAGTACATCCCACTTGGACTCCACGCGGGTCATGTGGGAGTCCACACGTGACATGTGGGAGTCCACACGTGACATGTGTGACTCCACATGGGACATGTGGGAGTCCAAGCGGGCATGATGGGCAGCCTGCTGCTGTTTGATGTCTCTGAGGAGCCCCACTACCTGGCTGAGCTCTCCGGTGCTGGACTGGTACGCATCAGCTATGCGTACCAGTTGTGGGTCTTCATGCACACCAGCAACGTCTGCAAGCAGCGACCTCTGTCTCCCACCCCTCCCACCACCCCTGCTGACATGTGCAGTGTGTGCAGTTGCACGCACAGATAACCCTGGTCCACCTCGGGGTTGGTGGTGGTGGTGGTGTCCATGGCCCCAGGTTGGTCCAGGGTCACTGCGCTGGTGTTGTTCCTTATTCTGTCCATGTCGGCAGGGATGGTATTCGTGGTGACAGTCGTTGGAGGGGTGGGTGCAGGGGGTGCAGCTGGTGGACCTGCTGGTGCTGCAGCTGGTGGTCCTGCTGGTGCAGCATGTTGACTTGCACCGGATGTGCCAGGTTGTTCTTCATCGTCCGAGGAGGACAGAGGCTGTACGACGCCAGTGAGCTCGGCATCCTCTTGAGCCTGGGACTGGGACTCCTCAGCGTCTGCTGCTGTGTCCCTATCATCACCTGTTTTTGGGAGACACAAACAATGTATGTCATGTTTCTGCAGGCATCAGTGGTTGACACACCTGACAGTTGTGACTGTGCCTCGGGGTGCGGGCCTGTACATTGTATTGTCCTAAGTCGTCACAGTCAGGGGTTGATATTGGTGTGGCACATTGTCCTGCATTATTTGGGCATTTCTATGTATTCTCTGGGGTGTGAACATGGTCTGCATTGATTGTGTTTGGTTGACAGCCAGACCTCCTTCCCACCCACCCACCCACCCAGTCAGTTATCCCACCATGGAACGTGCTTGCATTGCAGGGAGTGTAAGTTGTCTCTCAGGATGTCAGTCAGAGGTGTCCTGCTGTTTGTTGGTGCACAGTTGGCAGCAGGGCCTTGTGCTCCCCACAGCAGTAGCCAGTGTCAGCCATCTTGTGAGTCCTTCTCCACTCCCTGTGATGTGAGCATGGTTCAGGGTGGTGTTGATGGGACAGTTGTGAGGCTGAGCAATGTCTGTGACTACCACTCCCATCATGCTATTGCCTCCACCCCCTTCCCAGCATGCCCATGCTTCCTTCCTTTTGACTCTGCTTCCCTGTGGGGTGGGCTGGCTGTGCTGACAGGATGGCTGGGAGTGTTGTCCTGGCAGTTGTTTGGCTAAGAGTCCCAAGAGTGTCCCTGTGCTTCACACAACATAACCCAGGGTGGTGGTGCTTTGTGGGATCTTGTGTTAGGATGGAGGGCATTGCATTCTACCAGGTGGGTACTGTGGAGTTTGTGTTGGGGGGGGTGTGAGGGGAGGTGCTGGTGACTATGGTCAGTGCTGCAAGTCCCCCTTCCCACCCAGCCAGCCGGATATCCCACCATGGAACGTGCTTGCATTGCAGGGAGTGTAAGTTGTCTCTCAGGATGTCAGTCAGTGGTGTCCTGCTGTTTGTTGGTGCACAGTTCCCAGCAGGGCCTTGTGCTCCCCGCAGCAGTAGCCAGTGTCAGCCATTTTGTGAGTCCTTCTCCACTCCCTGTGATGTGAGCATGGTTCAGGGTGGTGTTGATGGGCCAGTTGTGAGGCTGAGCAATGTCTGTGACTACCACTCCCATCATGCTATTGCCTCCACCCCCCTTCCCAGCATGCCCATGCTTCCTTCCTTTTGACTCTGCTTCCCTGTGGGGTGGGCTGGCTGTGCTGACAGGATGGCTGGGAGTGTTGTCCTGGCAGTTGTTTGGCTAAGAGTCCCAAGAGTGTCCCTGTGCTTCACACAACATAACCCAGGGTGGTGGTGCTTTGTGGGATCTTGTGTTAGGATGGAGGGCATTGCATTCTACCAGGTGGGTACTGTGGAGTTTGTGTTGGGGGGGGTGTGAGGGGAGGTGCTGGTGACTATGGTCAGTGCTGCAAGTCCCCCTTCCCACCCAGCCAGCCGGATATCCCACCATGGAACGTGCTTGCATTGCAGGGAGTGTAAGTTGTCTCTCAGGATGTCAGTCAGTGGTGTCCTGCTGTTTGTTGGTGCACAGTTGGCAGCAGGGCCTTGTGCTCCCCACAGCAGTAGCCAGTGTCAGCCATCTTGTGAGTCCTTCTCCACTCCCTGTGATGTGAGCATGGTTCAGGGTGGTGTTGATGGGCCAGTTGTGAGGCTGAGCAATGTCTGTGACTACGACTCCCATCATGCTATTGCCTCCACCCCCTTCCCAGCATGCCCATGCTTCCTTCCTTTTGACTCTGCTTCCCTGTGGGGTGGGCTGGCTGTGCTGACAGGATGGCTGGGAGTGTTGTCCTGGCAGTTGTTTGGCTAAGAGTCCCAAGAGTGTCCCTGTGCTTCACACAACATAACCCAGGGTGGTGGTGCTTTGTGGGATCTTGTGTTAGGATGGAGGGCATTGCATTCTACCAGGTGGGTACTGTGGAGTTTGTGTTGGGGGGGGTGTGAGGGGAGGTGCTGGTGACTATGGTCAGTGCTGCAAGTCTCCCTTCCCACCCAGCCAGCCAGCCAGATATCCCACCATGGAACGTGCTTGCATTGCAGGGAGTGTAAGTTGTCTCTCAGGATGTCAGTCAGTGGTGTCCTGCTGTTTGTTGGTGCACAGTTGGCAGCAGGGCCTTGTGCTCCCCACAGCAGTAGCCAGTGTCAGCCATCTTGTGAGTCCTTCTCCACTCCCTGTGATGTGAGCATGGTTCAGGGTGGTGTTGATGGGACAGTTGTGGGGGGGCAATATGTGTGACTGCGACTCCCATGATGCTATTGGCTACACTGACTTGGCCAGCATACACAGAATTCCTTCCTTTGAGTGGTCTTCACTGTGTGTTGGTGTTGTTGTGGTGGCTACATGTGTGGATGTGTGTGTTAGTTCTATTTGTGCCACTGCCTAGCTGTAGTTGTGGTTGTGTTTGTACATGTGTTGGCACAGTTGGATGTGACTTTTTTGATGGCATGTGTTGTGTTTATCTGACTGACATACACATTTTGGGATGATTCTGTTCTAGTTGCTGTGTAATTGCTATGAGTGCATGGTTTGACTCTCCCCTTGACAGTGATGTGTGTGTTTTGTGGCAGTTTATTGTGTACATTTGTTGTGTACTCACCAGGCTCTGGGATGTCCTCTAGTCCATATACGCTCACTGGCGGAAGGATGGCCCGCACCTTCTCCTCCCAGGGCCTGAGGTATATTGGCTTGGCAGGAGGGCCACTGCCGGTGTGTTGGCTGCAGGTGGTAGTCTTTCGTCAGCATTTTCCGTACCCTCCTGCGCACGTCATACCACCTGTTCTGGATGTCGGTCTTTGTGCGCCGACATGGTGATTGGGCGTTCACCCTGTTGATGATCCTCTCCCACATCTTGGTTTTCTGCGACATGGGGGTCTGTTGGACCAATGTGCCAAACAGCTGTGGCTCCACCCTGAGGATCTCGTCTACCAGGACTTCCAATTCACAATCTAGAAACTTGGGATTCTTCTTGGGGGGCATGGTGATGGTTGGTGATGGTGGGTGATGTGTGTGTTGGTGTGCAGGTGAGGGTGTGTGGGTGTGTGTTGTGCTGGGTGTATGTGAGGTAGGTATTTGTTGGTGTGCTGCTGGTGTGTGGCTTGTGTGAGGGATGAGCTGTGGGTGTGTGGTTGCTTTCTCTTGGGTGCTGGCAGTGGAATGGCATTTGCAAAGGCTCATGGTAGTGATTTGTGTCCTTTATATAGGTGGAGTTGTTGGTGTGTCTTTGTTCTCTGTCCCCACCCCCCAGTATTTATTGGCTTGGTAATTGCTTGTTTGGCCTTTTTTTGGTTGATTTTTCCTTTGTGCTGTTTGTGTATGTTGGAAACGTTCTTGTGACCGAGTCGGACCCTGCATTGGTCTCGTACGGTGTTTTCCGTTTCGTTCACGCTGTGTTTGTGCAGTTTTGTATGCTGCGTACGCGTCGGTCGCGGTGTATTGTGTTGCTTCGGCTCGGTTTTGTATGCGTGTCGGTCGTACGGCTTGTCCTCCGTCCGACTCGGTCGTGTTTTTCGCGCCTTGCATCGTACTTTGCAGGTTGGAGTTGGCGGGTACGATTCGGTCGGATTTGTTCCGGGTGCGTGTCGGTCGGTTGGATTCGCGTGTTTTTCCGGCCGGATTGCTATTTTCCGAGCGGCTCGGTCGGTCGGCTTGGTTTCCTGACGTGTCGGTCGGATTTATCGCGGCTTGCATCGTACTTGGCGTGTCGGGCGCCACTGGTACGTGTCGGTCGGTATTTTTTCCGGATCCGAGTCGGTCGGTGCTTTTTCCGGCCCGAATCGGAATCGACCCCTATATATCTGACTCATGGTCTATCTCCTTCTGTCACTATCAAACTACCTGTTTTACTCTATATATCCTTTTCCACTGAGCTATATGTGACCAAAATCTAGATATCACACTTGTTATATAACTGCATACATGGCTCTCTTGCAGCATACATTGCTTTGTTACTGAGCATCCACATGCATCACTAAGTTTCTAAAATGGAAAACAACATTTTAAAATTGTTCAAAGCACAAAACCTTTTGCGAAAGGCATACCTACATTTCTCAAATACGTCTTCTGCCTCTAAAACTTATATTCAGCATTTCCCAAACAAAAGTTACTTCCAAAATGAAGCTAGGACAAGAACCCTCAAGGCATTCTGCACTATTAATCCTTCTCAATTTTAAACAAACCATGTTTAAAGAATTTCATGTATATGGTGAGGGTGGTGTTTTTTTTCATCAGCTTTACTGAACATAGATCACCATGTATACATATATGCAATTTCTTAATACATGTACACTTTCAAGCCATCTTTCCAAAAACATATACCTCTCTGCCTCTTTAACTAGACTCAAAAGTCCCATTGTATATATAGCTATCTGCAACCACAAGAACCTTATCTCACCATCTAAACATATGCTAAACAATCATATAAATTCAAAACCACATTGACAAACACTTCCCAATATATACCTAACAAGTATTACTTCTCTCTAATTCATATACAGGCAGACAACATGTTCTCATCTTTTATTTGTGACTACACTGCTCCTGTTTAATAATGTTACTAAAAGTACTGCAACTCCCAGAATGCAAATAACAGATGTATCTCTTTTGCACATGATATTTAGACATTTAAAACATTCTTAGTTCCTCATTGCAACTTTCCACAATACTATACTATTTGTTTTCAATAAAGTACACAATATAATAGAGGCACTAATTCATTTTTCTTTTTACTTCCCAAAACATTAACCGCTAAGTTCTTAAACACATACCCTCTAATACATAAGATCATCTGATATATTTTTTTCATATCACTGTGATGCTCTTTTTTTTAATCAAACTCCCATATACATCTTCAATTCTAATGTAATTTGTATAAAAGATTAAAAAGTTATGTACATACCAGTGAATTCAGTTTGGAGATAATAGTGTGGTTTTAGCTCTTTCTGGATAGTTTTGACACTTTTAGCATTGTAAAAACTAAGCACAAGAAAGGTACACCACTTTCGTGCAAAGCAACCATAATATGGCAACCTCTTCAACTTTGCACTCTGTGATCATAAGAAAGGCAGCAAATGAAATCATGTCTTTCATTTTAGACTGCACTATCTCCACTTGTGAATGGTTGGAATCTGTTAATTCTTCCCCCACCCTTTCAAAACAGATTCCTATCTATGTGTGTTTGTGATGTATTCACAATGATCGTGGAGAAATCGCGAAAAACGGGAGTCCAAACCTATATCTGGCTTCATTTATAACTGTTTATTACATAGTCCTGAGTTGGAAATTCAAGCTCACCATTACTTAAATTGTGTCATAACTCTGCAACCTTTTAAAAAATCTTCTGTCTCTTTTAACACCCTTCCCCAATACACTCTTAGCTCAGTGAACCTGACAATCCAGTGGAACCAGTAGGTCACAAGTTGACAGCACATTCTAGAAGGAACATTCTTCTTTCAAAGGAGATACAGTAGGTGTGGTTTGCTCCACAGATTCTAAAGCATATCAATGTCTGTATTACATTTCTTTTTTAAACAACAGCCAATAATAAGACTTCTTCCTGAGCCATCCAACACACTACCTAATTTTTGTTCACTTTCATGCTCCACTGAGCCTTGTCCACAATGTGAACAAGGCTCAGTGGAGCCGAAATGCGTAGACGTGCTTGTCTGCGATTTGAGAGGTTTTGAATAAACGTTATTGCCACACTAAGTGGAGTGCCGGCTCTGGTTGAGTGGATTGGAGCAGATTGGAAATTTACCGTCCAGGCGCGGCGCTAACGTGCACCCGCGATGCTTTGGCTGCACACTGGAACTTTCTTTTTTTTTTTTATAAAGCTCACCATTACTTAAATTGTGTCATAACTCCGCAACCTTTTCAAAAATCTTCTGTCTCTTTAACACCCTTCCCCAATACACTCTTAGCTGAGTGAATAATTATATATATTCGAAAAAACACCTCCATTTTAACTGTTTTTCCTTTGGAAAACTACTTCCATTCAGTTCAGCTCCAGCCTTTTCCTGACTACTAGTGCTCCTTGTAGGAAGGTGGAATCTGACTATATGGTTGCCCCCACTTTTTTCCTGGTGTTTTGCTGGTTTATGATCTCTAGTTGGACTGGGATCCTGCTATTCAGGGCCCCAGTCTATCTGCTTCCTCTATAAAATGGTTTCCATGTGCCCCTAGGCACATCTCTGATTGGAATCTGAGTGCCCTTTGTAAGTCCCTAGTATATGGTATACTATGTACCCAGGGCATAGGTAGCTTCAGAGGCCTACCAGGGGCTGCAGCATGTATTGTGCCACCCCTGGAAGGCCAGCCAGCAAGGACACCACAGGTCTGCTTACTGCAGCCTGGGTAGGTGGTGCATGCATCTCTTACTGTGATATAGGTTACCTATATCACTACATACATACACACATATAAACCTATAAGTCACTCCTATGGCAGGCCTTATCAATCCTGAAGGCAGAGTGCGTGGTTCCTATGTGAGAGGGTGCCCCTGCATGAGCAGGGCCCTCTGCAGCGTTCGGAGACCCTTCTCTGATGCTGTTTGTAGTGCAGCCTGACCATATACTCTTAAGCGCATTATAACCTCGTTAAATGCTAACTTTGGGATGGCTGCACGGAAACATGTCGTGTTTGGTGTCAAACATCTTGGAATACTACCCCCCGCCAGTTCTGGCGGCGAGGGTAGCATTCCACCCTTCTAGAGGGAGACATGTACACACCGGCCTGCCCGGTAACTTCTTTCACAAGCCCTGGCATCACAAAATGGATGCCGCTGCCACAGACACGAGTCTGGCCTCCTGCTGCTGACCGAAACTCCGGCAGGGGAGGCCTGGACAATAGGTTTCCTGTCCCAGGGAGGTGTAACCA
>CAWUFW010032845.1:0-13264 GCA_963921515.1 Calotriton arnoldi | reverse complement strand
CTGGGAGGTGGTGGTCGCCAGGGCTGCAGGGGCCCCCACAGGCCCCTGCATGATAATTCTGCATTGCCCCCGGGACCAGGTCCACCCAGGGGCTTCTATAAAACAAAGTGCGGGAGACCAAAAATAAAAAAAATGCTTTTTTTTGGCCCTCCAAAGGCCTGTTCATGGGACCTCAGCGGTCCCCTGAACAGGCCTAGGGGGTCAGAGTGTTTCTACCCTTCCCCTTTTTCTTGTTTTTTGACCATTTTTCTTGTGACTCGGTTCAACCGACTCACAAAATGGCTGCCAACACTTTTTGGTTTGGAGTGTTGGCAGCCAATAAGAAGAAAGCTCGTGCTCGGGAGGGCACCAGATATGGATATTTCTTTATTTTTGAATTGCTCAGGAGCTACTGAACGGATTTACACCATTTAAAGTAAAGAGTGCACTCTGAAGCAAGAGCTACCGCTCTGCCAAATTTGGTGATATTTCGTTCAGCAGTTTGGGCTGTAGCTGTGACAAATTAACATGGAGAAAACATGTTTTGGGACCCCTCTTTTTTCTTGGCCCCGCTTGATGAATCAACCTGAAACTTTCAAGACAGGAGCTGACCGGAGCACCCCATTAGTTTTGAATACTTCGTGAAGATTCGTCAACCGGCTCCAAATTTATTGGCAAAAGAAAAAACGCTTCTCCTATGGAAACTAGGTCCTAACTATAAGTACCTACTGGCAACTACCAGTAGGTAATATATATATATATATTCACGGAAAAAACCACAGGTTTCAGGGACGTTATAGTTAGTCTGACATTTCACTCATACAAAACCAGAGAATCACCCACTCACACATCCATCCAGGTAGTCACACAACACACAGACACTCAGGCACCCATACAAGTACTCAGACAACCAATCAATAACCCATATAGACACTCATGTACCTATTCACCAACCCATGCAGCCACTTACACACCAACTGATGGACTGATACAGACATTCACACAGATTAGTCACTCACCCATACATTCACCCAGACACATATAATCACTCACTTTACACAGTCAGTTACACACTGACAGAATCATCATATATATATCACATTCTTAAACTTTTTAGAAACACTCACAGTCACTCGATGATGTCATCAGTGATATCATCAGTGATGTCATTTGAGATGTCATCAGTGATGTCATCAGTGATGTCACTGAGCATGTCATGAGTGATGTAATATGTGACGTCATCAGCAGTGCATTGCGGGGGCGCGAGTTATAGTTAGCTCTACTAACTATACCAGCCGCATTTCTCTGGTTTTATACGAGTGAAATGTTCAACTAACTATAACGTCCCTGAAACCTATGGTTTTTTCAGTGAATATATATATATATATATATATATATATCCAAGCTCCAAAGTACCCAACGTACAAGGAGCACTCGAACGGCAACATGCTCATGAAGAGCCTTTATGGTATACAATTCGCCGGCACAACGATAACTTTAAGCAGTCCAATTTGCCATGGATGCCTGACACGTTTCGAAGTGTCCCCCCTTCTCTTCAGAGGCTTTGGCAATTGAAGGCACATAGGACTCCGCCCTCATCATTTAAATGCTCCAATGCATGCCCTGGATGGGACGCTCTGCCGCGACTAGCAGAGCATTATGGGCCTTGTAGTGTCCTTTGTCTCCAGATGGAGCGCGCAATGTTGCTGCTGTAACATTCATAGCCCCCAGATGGGCCTCGGTGTGCCGGTGGATATGCTAAATCCGTTGCTGCCCCACGAAGTCGGCCTGCTCGATAACAGACCGCGTGGCCCCCACATCCTGGGGTGGTGCTCCTTCGTGGCAGGGTATGCCGCGTATTTATCCAAGCTCCAAAGTACCCAACGTACAAGGAGCACTCGAACGGCAACATGCTCATGAAGAGCCTTTATGGTATACAATTCGCCGGCACAACGATAACTTTAAGCAGTCCAATTTGCCATGGATGCCTGACGCATTTCGAAGTGTCCCCACTTCTCTTCAGAGGCTTTGGCATTTGAAGGCGCATAGGACACCGCCCTCATCATTTAAATGCTCCAATGCATGCCCTGGATGGGACGCTCTGCCGCGACTAGCAGAGCATTATGGGCCTTGTAGTGTCCTTTGTCTCCAGATGGAGCGCGCAATGTTGCTGCTGTAACATTCATAGCCCCCAGATGGGACTCGGTGTGCCGGTGGATATGCTAAATCCGTTGCTGCCCCACGAAGTCGGCCTGCTCGAGAACAGACCGCGTGGCCCCCAAATCCTGGGGTGGTGCTCCTTCGCGGCAGGGTATGCCGTGTATTTATCCAAGCTCCAAAGTACCCAACGTACAAGGAGCACTCGAACGGCAACATGCTCATAAAGAGCCTTTATGGTATACAATCCGCCGGCACAACGATAACTTTAAGCAGTCCAATTTGCCATGGATGCCTGACGCGTTTCGAAGTATACCAGAACTGCCTGTGAGTCATTCCAAGAGCAACATCTGATGAAAGGCAGCATCCTAGAAACGCGTCAGGTCTGTAACATGTTACCAGAGAACAATGATGCAAGATTGTGCCAGAAAGTGAAAGCCAGGTGGTTCAGCTTGCCGTGTGTGCGCTCTCAAAAGTTCTTGGACCTTTGGTGGAAAAAAAAAAAATATATATATATATTCACTGAAAAAACCATAGGTTTTAGGGACAGTTTTAGTTACTTGGACATTGCACTCGTACAAAACCCGTGAAATTCCCCGTTATAGTTAGTTCAGCTAACTATAACTCGCGCCCCGCAATGCACTGCTGATGACGTCACATATTACATCACTCATGACATGGTCAGTGACATCACTGATGACATCACTGATGACATCTCAAATGACATCACTGATGACATCATCCAGTGACTGTGTGTTTCTGTAAAGTTTAAATATTTTTAATATATATAGGAAAAGACGTATTGAAGAATGAGTGGGTGTGTAAGTGTCTGTATGGATGATTTAGTAGGTGCGTGACTGACTCTATAAGTGAGTGATTTAACGTATCTTACTGAATGCATGGGTTAGTGACTAAACTGGGTGAATGTCTGTATCCGTCTGTCTGTTGCTGTGTAAGTGGCTGCATGTGTTTGTGAATAGCTAAATGAGTGTCTATATGAGTTATTGAATGCTTGTCTGAGTATCTGTATGGGTGCCTGAGTGTTTGTGTGGGAGGGTGTGTGCAACTCTGTGCATAGATGTGTGAGTGGGTGATTCACTGGGTGGATGGTTTCAAGAGTGCATCTGTGATAGACTGTATGGGTGGGTAAGTGTGTGTAAGAGTGTGTTAGTGAGTGAATGTATGTCCCAGTGGTACATGTGTGAGTAACTACATATGTGAAAGGCAGTATATATGTGTGTTGGAGTATATAAATAGCTATAAGCAAGAGTGAGTGATTGTGATAGTGGCTGTATGGATGAGTGTGTGCTTGTATCTGTGATTGTATAAGAGCGTAACAATGTGCTACTATTTGTATGAGTAAGTGAGCTGGTGTGTGTATAACTGTATAGGTGAGTAAATGGCAGTGTGTTTAATTATTTGCATGACTGACTAGGTGTGTGAGTATCTCTATGGATGAGTGGCGTTGTTTGAGTGTCTATATAGGAGTAAGAGTGCATATGATAGTCCTGTACTGAGTGACCGTAAGTATGAGTGACTGTACGGGTGAGTGAGTGGATGTGTGTGTGTAGACCTAAGAATCAGTGAGTGGGTATGTAGTTATTGGTGTTGGAGTGTCTATGGTTTTGCGAATGGCAGTCTGTAATTTAGAGTGGGTGTATCAAAGGTTATATTAGGGTGTGAGGAGGTGCATCAGATTATCACGTGGATGATGTCATCAGTGATGTCATTTGAGATGTCATCAGTGATGTCATCAGTGATGTCACTGACCATGTCATGAGTGATGTAATATGTGACGTCATCAGCAGTGCATTGCGGGCGCGAGTTATAGTTAGCTGAACTAACTATAACGGGGAATTTCACGGGTTTTGTACGAGTGCAATGTCCAAGTAACTAAAACTGTCCCTAAAACCTATGGTTTTTTCAGTGAATTTCAAAGGTTTTTTAAATGCTAATTTGTAACTATAACGTGTCTGAAACCTATGGTTTTTTCAGTGAATTTCAAAGGTTTTTTAAATGCTAATTTGTAATTATAACGTGTCTGAAACCTATGGTTTTTTCAGTGAATTTCAAAGGTTTTTTAAATGCTAATTTCTAACTATAACGTGCCTGAAACCTACGGTTTTTTCAGTGAATTTCAAAGGTTTTGTAAATGACAATTTTTAAATGTATTAATTGTTATATTAATTTTTTTCATACTGATTTACTACATTTTTAGAAACAATTTTTTTTTACATATTTTATTTTTTAAATTACATTGTAATTACATTATACATTACATTACAAAAAATACTTTCTCAGAATGAATTACTTTAGTTTAAATACTTTGCAGATAGGCAATAGACTTTTAAGTACAGTAGTTACAGTTGTTGCAATGGGCAACACATTTTCAAACACAATGCAACATTCAGCTCAATGTGAATTTCTAGTTAAATGCAATTAGTTACTTTATGGATTACTTTTGTAACCACAGGACTGGATCCTAGATTCAGTCCTGGTACATCTCCTGTAAACAGTTGAGCAAAAGCGTTTTGGTTACAGTCGTGATTTTTAAGGAATATTATTGTATTTTAAAAGTTGACACTTAGAAACTTTTTCTCATAGAATCACCAATGTTATCCTATGGAAGGAAATTCACTTAGCAGGTAAAAACTGTTATCGTTACTTTTTCTTACTCAGTGTTGGATCCTGGATCCAGCACTGGTGCATCTCCTGTAAACAGTTGAAAAAATGCGTTTAAGTCATACAGGCGATTTTAAGGAATATTTGTAGTTTGTGAAAATCAACACTTTGAAACTTTTTGCTAAAAACCAGTCAATCTTAGCCTATGAAGGAAATTCAAGTTACCGGTAAGTACGGTTAAAATTACTTTTGAGGATCAGTACTGGGCTGAAAGATGCAGCACTGAGGTCTCTCCTGATAACAGGTGAGTAAGTCGGAATTCGTATTTCGGCTGATTTTAGAGGAATATTTTAAAGTTCCAAAACTCCACACTTAGAAGAATTTCCAAGTGAAACCAGTCAATGTTAGCCTATGAAGGAAATTCAAGTTACCGGTAAGTACGGTTAAAATTACTTTTCAGGATCAGTACTGGGCTGAAAGATGCAGCACTGAGGTCTCTCCTGATAACAGGTGAGTAAATCGGAATTCGTATTTCGGCTGATTTTAGAGGAATATTTTAAAGTTCCAAAACTCCACACTTAGAAGAATTTCCAAGTGAAACCAGTCAATGTTAGCCTATGAAGGAAATTCAAGTTACCGGTAAGTACGGTTAAAATTACTTTTCAGGACCAGTACTGGGCTGAAAGATGCAGCACTGAGGTCTCTCCTGATAACAGGTGAGTAAATCGGAATTCGTATTTCGGCTGATTTTAGAGGAATAATTTAAAGTTCCAAAACTCCACACTTAGAAGAATTTCCAAGTGAAACCAGTCAATGTTAGCCTATGGAAGGAAATTCAAGTTACTGGTAAGTATGGTTAGAATTACTTTTCAGGACCAGTACTGGGCTGAAAGATACAGCACTGAGGTCTCTCCTGATAACAGGTGAGTAAATCGGAATTCGTATTTCGGCTGATTTTAGAGGAATATTTGCACAATGGTGAAGGGAGGGGCGGGGCCTGAGGTTACATCTGTGCAAAGGCGCCCCGTGGCGCGTTTTAAGTTGGGGGATTAAGTCCCCTTGAATCCTGAGGGTCCCTAGGGGCCAACTAGCCCACCAGGAACCTCCAATATGCGCCAGGGGCCGCGTTGCAGAGATGTGTAGAGAGGCCACACCCCTTTACACCTCTCTGCAACGCAGCTCTGTGGCGCTTTCTGGATGTACCTGTTGGGCTAGTTGGCCCCCAGGGACCCTCAGGATTGAAGGGATTTAATTCCCCATCTTAAAACACGCCACGGGGCCTGTTTGCACACATGTCACCTGAAGCCCCGCCCCCTCCCTTCACCACTGTGCAAACGCGCCCGTGGCGCGTTTTAAGTTGGGGGATTAAGTCCCTTGAATCGTGAGGGTCCCCGGAGTCCAACTAGCCCACCATATACCTCCAAAAGCGCCACAGAGCTGCGTTGCAGAGAGGTGTAAAAGGGGCGTGGCCTCTGTACACCTCTCTGCAAGGCAGCTCCCTGGCGCATACTGGAGGTTCCTGGTGGGCTAGTTGGCCCCCAGGGACCCCCAGTATTCAAGGGGATTGTTCCCCTCTGCAAACGCGCCAGGGGCGCGTTTGCAGAGTGGTGAAGGAAGGGGCGGGGCCTGCGGGCCCGATCATTTTTTTTTTTGTCCCCTGAAGGGGGCTGTGTAGCCCCCTTCCTTTTTTTCTGTTTTTGGGCCCTGGGGACCCCATCCCCCAGGGCCTTACCCTTTTTAATTAAAAAAAAAAAAACGGGGAAGGGGGCCGCGTGGCCCCCTTCCCGGGCCTGTATTGGCCCCGGGACCCCATCTCCCGGGGCATGGCCTCTATTTTTATTTTTAATATTTTGAGGGGGCTGCGTGGCCCCCTCCTCTGGCCATTTTAAGGCCCGGGGACCCCATCCTCGGGCCGGCCATACCCTTTTTTTTATTTTTTATTATTTTTCAAAACTTTGGGGAGGGGGCCGCGTGGCCCCCTCCCGAGCCACTACTTGCCCAGGGACCCCATCCCCCGGGGCTGGCCTCTCGTTGGGGACTGTGGGGGTCCCCAAACCCCCACAGTCCCGCCGGCTCCCCGTATCCTACGGGAGCCGGCATTGCTTACACATGGGGAGCAGCTAACATGCTGCTCCCCAGGTGGAAAAGCAATCGGCTTTGGATATTGGAAGAGAGAGCAGGTTTCCTGCTCTCTCTTCCAATATCCAAAGCAAGTTTGCAATGACAGGACGGGAGCCGCGAGGCTCCCGTCCTGTCATTGCAAACAGCAGTGTCCCGGGGGTAGGCACCCGGGACACTGCAGGAGCCGGCCCTGGGGGTGGCGGTCCCCAGGGCCACCACAGGCTCCAGGAGGGGGCCGCGCGTCCCCCTCCCATCGTGTGCACAGCCCCGGGAGGTGGTGGTCCCGGGGCTCTGGGGTCCGTAACGGACCCCCATGCTTAAATGTTTAGTGCCCCGGGAGGTGGCGGTCCCGGGCGTGTGGGGGCTGGAGCCCCCACACAGGTTTTTCATTTAAAAAAGAAGCCCCGGGAGGTGGTGGTCCCCGGGGCTGCGGGAGGGCTCAGAGCCCTCCCGCACCATTATGCATAAAGCCCCGGGGGTGGCGGTCCCCAGGGCTTGGGGGCCCTTAGAGGCCCCCACACATAAAATTAACCCCCCACAGCATGCCCCCGGGACTTGGCCCACCCGGGGCCAATTAACATCGAGCGCGGGAGACCGCGCTCGATTTTTTTCGGCAGGATTCGCGCACCCTGAGCGCATCCTGCCGATTTTTTTAAAAAAAAATGCTTTTTTGCCCAGGGGTCCTTGTGGGACCCCTGAGCAGGCCTAGGGGTTAGGGTGTTTCTACCCTGCCCCCTTTGTGCGTTTTGCGCACTTGTTTCTTTTTTTTCTCGGCGGGATACGCGAACCCTAAGCGCATCCCGCCGATTTAAAAAAAAATCTTTTTCTGCCCAGGGGTCCTTGTGGGACCCCCTGAGCAGACCTAGGGGTCAGGGTGTTTCTACCCTGCCCCCTTTTGCGCTTTGCGCACTTGTTTCTGTCCCTCGGTTCTACCGAGGGACAAAATGGCTGCCAACACTTCTTGATTTGGAGTGTTGACAGCCAATTAGCATGCAGCTCGTGATCGGGAGGGTACGCGGATCCGACGCGCCCATAGATATATATGTGATTTTAATTGTGAATTTCTCAGGAACTACTGAACGGATTTACACCATTTTAGCAAAAGGCACCAGTCTGAACCAAGGGCTACCTCTTTGCCAAATTTGGGGTAATTCCGTTCAGCAGTTCGGGCTGTAGCTGCGACTAAAGGTTCCTATGGAAAAATGAATGGGGAAAACGCGTTTTGGGACCCCCCTTTTTCTCGGCCCCGCTTGACGTATCACCCCGAGACTTTCAGGGTAGGAGCGGACCGGAGCGCCCCAACAAGTTGGAAGCTTTCGCGAAGATTCGTCAACCGACGCCAACGTTATTGCAAATAGAATGTCGCGGATTTCCTATGGATAATAGGTTGTAACTATAACTATCTACTGGCGACCGCCAGTAGATAATATATATATATATTCACTGAAAAAAACATAGGGACAGTTATAGTTAGTTGGACATTGCACTCGTACAAAACCCGTGAAATTCCCCGTTATAGTTAGTTCAGCTAACTATAACTCGCGCCCCGCAATGCACTGCTGATGACGTCACATATTACATCACTCATGACATGGTCAGTGACATCACTGATGACATCACTGATGACATCTCAAATGACATCACTGATGACATCATGCAGTGACTGTGTGGTTCTATAAAGTTTAAATATGTTTAATATATATGCCAAGGTGTATTGAATAATGAGTGGGTGTATAAGTGTCTGGATGGATGATTTAGTAGGTGCGTGACTGACTCTATAAGTGAGTGAATAAACGTATCTTACTAAATGCATGGGTTAGTGACTAAACTGTGTGAATGTCTTTATCCGTCTGTCTGTTGGTGTGTAAGTGGCTGCATGGGTTTGTAAATAGCTACATGAGTGTCTATATGAGTTATTGATTGGTTGTCTGAGTATCTGTATGGGTGCCTGAGTGTTTGTGTGGGTGGGGTGTGTGTGACTGCACATAGATGTATCAGTGGGTGATTCACTGGGTGCATAGTTTCAAGAGTGCATCTTTGATGGACTGTATGGGTGGGTGAGTGTATGTATGGGTGTGTTAGTGAGTGAATGTATATCTCAGTGGTACATGTGTGAGTAACTACATATGTGAAAGGCAGTATATATGTGTGTTGGAGTATATAAATGGGTATAAGTGAGAGTGTGTGATTGTGAGAGTGGCTGAATGGATGAGTGTGTACTTGTATTAGTGATTGTATAAGAGCGTAAGAATGTGCTAGTATTTGTATGAGTAAGTGAGCTGGTGTGTGTATAACTGTATAGGTGAGTAAATGGCAGTGTGATTAATTATTTGCATGACTGACTAGGTGTGTGAGTACCTCTATGGATGAGTGGCGGTGTGTGAGTGTCTATGTAGGTGTATGAGTGCATATGATAGTCCTGTACTGAGTGACCGTAAGTATGAGTGACTGTACAGGTGAGTGAGTGGATGTGTGTGTAGACCTAAGAATCAGTGAGTGGGTATGTAGTTATTGGTGTTGGAGTGTCTATGGTTTTGAGAATGGCAGTCTGTAATTTAGAGTGGGTGTATCAAAAGTTATATTAGGGTGTGAGAAGATGATTGAAATTATCACATGGATGATGTCATCAGTGATGTCATCAGTGATGTCATTTGAGATGTCATCAGTGATGTCACTGACCATGTCATGAGTGATGTAATATGTGACGTCATCAGCAGTGCATTGCGGGCGCGAGTTATAGTTAGCTGAACTAACTATAACGGGGGAATTTCACGGGTTTTGTACGAGTGCAATGTCCAACTAACTATAACTGTCCCTAAAACCTATGGTTTTTTTCAGTGAATTTCTAAGGTTTTTTAAATGCTAATTTTTAACTATAACGTGCCTGAAACCTATGGTTTTTTCAGTGAATTTCAAAGGTTTTTTAAATGCTAATTTCTAACTATAACGTGCCTGAAACCTATGGTTTTTTCAGTGAATTTCAAAGGTTTTTTAAATGCTAATTCCTAACTATAACATGTCTGAAACCTATGGTTTTTTTCAGTGAATTTCAAAGGTTTTGTAAATGACAATTTTTAAATGTATTAATTGTTATATTTATTTTTTTGATACTGATTTACTACATTTTTTTAAACTATTTATTTTTAGATATTTTGGGGCATATTAGCAAGAAGCTCGTTAAAATTATCGCCGTTTTAGCGGCAGGAAACTGCCGCTAAAACGGCGATAATGGGCTGCTAATATGCGCTATGGAATTCCAATAGAAGCCCAGGTTAGATGTCCTGCACATCTAACCTGGGCTTCTATTGGAATTCTATAGCGCATATTATTAAGCCCATTATCGCCGTTTTAGCGGCAGTTTCCTGCCGCTAAAACGGCGATAATTTTAACGAGCTTCTTGCTAATATGGCCCTTTATTTTTTAAATTACATTGTAATTACATTATACATTACATTACAAAATATACTTTCTCAGAATGAATTACTTTAGTTTAAATACTTTGCAAATAGGCAATAGACTTTTAAGTACTGTAGTTACAGTTGTTGCAATGGGCAACGCAATTTCAAACACAATGCAACATTGAGCTCAATGTGAATTTCTAGTTAAATGCAATTAGTTACTTTATGGATTACTTTTCTAACCACAGGACTGGATCCTAGATTCAGTCCTGGGACATCTCCTGTAAACAGTTGAGTAAAAGCGTTTTGGTTACAGTAGTGATTTTTAAGGAATATTATTGTATTTTAAAACTTGACACTTAGAAACTTTTTCACATAGAATCACCAATGTTATCCTATGGGAGGAAATTCACTTAGCAGGTAAGTAGTGTTATTGTTACTTTTTCTTACTCAGTGGTGTATCCTGGATCCAGCACTGGTGCATCTCCTGTAAACAGTTGAAAGAATGCGTTTAAGTCATACAGGCGATTTTTAAGGAATATTTGTAGTTTGTGAAAATCGACACAAACTTTTCTGCTGAAAACCAGACAATGGATTCCTATGGAAGGAAATACAAGTTACTGGTAAGTACGGTTAGAATTACTTTTCAGGGTCAGTGCTGGGCTAAAAGATGCAGCATTGGGTTCTCTCCTGATAACAGGTGAGTAAATCGGAATTCGTAGTTCGGCTGGTTTTAGAGGAATATTATAAAGTTTCAAAACTCCACACTTAGAAGAATTTCCAAGTGAAACCAGTCAATGTTAGCCTATGGAAGGAAATTCAAGTTACTGGTAAGTACGGTTAGAATTACTTATCAGGATCTGTACTGGGCTCAAAGATGCAGCACTGAGGTCTCTCCTGATAACAGGTGAGTAAATCGGAATTCGTAGTTCTGCTGATTTTAGAGGAATATTTGTATGTTTCAAAAATCAACACTTAGAAACTTTTTCAGCAAAAAGCTGGCAATGATATCCTATGGAAGGAAATTCAAGTTACTGGTAAGTACGGTTAAAATTACTTTTCAGAATCAGTACTGGGCTCAAAGATGCAGCACTGAGGTCTCTCCTGATAACAGGTGAGTAAATCGGAATTCGTAGTTCTGCTGATTTTAGAGGGATATTTGTATGTTTCAAAAATCGACACTTAGAAACTTTTTCAGCAAAAAGCAGTCAATGTTAGCCTATGGAAGGAAATTCAAGTTACTGGTAAGTACGGTTAGAATCACTTTTCAGGGTCAGTGCTGGGCTAAAAGATGCAGCACTGGGTTCTCTCCTGATAACAGGTGAGTAAATCGGAATTCGTAGTTCGGCTGATTTCAGAGTAATATTAATAAGTTCCAAAACTCCACACTTAGAAGAATTTCCAAGTGAAACCAGTCAATGTTAGCCTATGGAAGGAAATTCAAGTTACTGGTAAGTACGGTTAGAATTACTTTTCAGGATCAGTACTGGGCTCAAAGATGCAGCACTGAGGTCTCTCCTGATAACAGGTGAGTAAATCGGAATTCGTAGTTCGGCTGATTTTAGAGGAATATTTGCACAATGGTGAAGGAAGGGGGTGGGGCCTGAGGTGACATGTCTGCAAACACGCCCTGTGGCGCGTTTTAAGTTGGAGAATTAATTCCTCCTCAATCCCAAGGGTCCCTAGGGGCCAACTAGCCCACCAGATACCTCCACTATGCGCCAGAGAGCTTCTTTGCAGAGAGGTGTTCAGAGGCCACGCCCCTTTTTGCACCTCTCTGCAACGCAGCTCTGTGGTGCTTACTGGACGTACCTGGTGGGCTAGTTGGCCCCCAGGGACCCTCAGGATTGAAGGGGATTTAATTCCCCATCTTAAAACGCGCCACGGGGCCTGTTTGCACTCATGTCACCTGAAGCCCCGCCTCCTCCCTTCACCACTGTGCAAACGCACCCCGTGGCGCGTTTTAAGTTGGGGTATTAAGTCCCCTTGAATCATGAGGGTCCCTGGGGTCCAACTAGCCCACCCTGTACCTCCAGTATGTGCCAGGGAGCTGCGTTGCAGAGAGGTGTTCAGAGGCCACGCCCCTTTTTACACCTCTCTGCAACGCAGCTCTGTGGCGCTTTCTGGACGTACCTGGTGGGCTAGTTGGCCCCAGGAACCCTCAGGATTGAAGGGGATTTAATTCCCCATCTTAAAACGCGCCACGGGGCCTGTTTGCACACATGTCACCTCAGGCCCCGCCCCCTCCCTTCACCACTGTGCAAACGCGCCCCGTGGCGCATTTTAAGTTGGGGGATTAAGTCCCCTTGAATCCTGAGGGTCCCTGGGGTCCAACTATCCCACCATGTACCTCCAGTAAGCGCCACAGAGCTGCGTTGCAGAGAGGTGTAAAAAGGGAAGTGTCCTCTGTACACCTCTCTGCAACGCAGCCCCCTGGTACATACTGGAGGTTCCTGGTGGGCTAGTTGACCCCTAGGGACCCCCAGTATTCAAGGGGAATTCGTTCCCCCTCTGCAAACGGGCCAGGGGGCGCGTTTGCAGACTGCTGCAGGGAGGGGGCGGGGCCTCCGGCGCAATGCCGGTCTTTTTTTTTTCTTTCTATGGGAGGGGGCCTGCGTGGCCCCCCTTCCCTTGGCCACTTTTGGCCCCAGGGACCCCATCCCCCGGGGCCTAAGGATTTACTTTTTTTTTTTTTTAAACGGGAAGGGGGCCGCGTGGCCCCCCTTCCCTGGGCCTCTATTGGCCCCGGGGACCCCATCCCCCGGGGCATGCCCACTGTTTTTTTTAATAAATATTCGGAGGGGGGCTGCGTGGCCCCCCTCCTCAGGCCATTTAAGGCCCCGGGGACCCCATCCCCCGGGGCCGGCCTTTACGTTTTTTTATTTTTTTAAATAAAAATTCCTTTTTCTGGGGAGGGGGCTGCGTGGCCCCTCCCGGGCCACTATGGCCCCGGGGACCCCATCCCCGGGGCCTGGCCACTGGTTGGG
>CAWUFW010032844.1:0-13264 GCA_963921515.1 Calotriton arnoldi | reverse complement strand
TGGGGACGATGCTCGCTCCGCCGCAGGCGGCGTCTCGCTCCTCCGATCTCGCAGCACGCTGTGTAGTTTTCCTCGCCTCGAAGGCAGTTTAGCCTGTTTACCATCCGTTCTGCCCTTCTTACGATGGTTGCGGGTGGTTGCCGTTAAATGTACTCCCGCCGAGAATTGAAACAGTGTGCCTGGTCAGCAAGGCCAGCAGGCAGGACGGGCGCCCAGGTGCGGCGCAGGCCACCCCACTCACGGAGTTGCGTGGTTTTTTGTTGTTTTTTTTTGGTCAAGCTCCAGTCACAAACCCCCAGCAGAGGTCTATATCCAGCACCGTAGCAGGGTTCAAGGGTGTGCTCAACAGGCCCATGGTCAGCAGAGCAAGGGGTTATTCAGGAGTCCGGTCGCAGGGTTGCAGATTCCAGGGCCCCCACAGAGTGTTGGCAGCCTGAAGAAGGAGAGCCAAAGACGTAGCCCTGCAAGCATTCGAAGTAGGCCACTAGGTCCTTATGAAGCGAGACAGGGCACCAGAGTCCAAGCACAGTTCCGCTAAGCAATTGGCTGGGGGATCGTGTTGCAGGACAGGTGTGCCTCCCGCCTGTAATGGCCGCCGTGGGCCAGCCGTCACACAGGTCCAGTGCTTCAGTGACAGGGCAGTTATAGAAAGCAGCAGGGAGCGAGCGGGCATATGAGGCGCCAAACCACATAAGCAGTACCAGCAGGGAGAATATTGCGCCCCAGGCCCCGGTGAGAGAAGAGTGGATTTCCTCAGTCTCTGTGCAGCGGGGGCTACTGAGGGCGCAGATCGGGAAAGCAATCGTCCGGGCAGGGGCCAAAGCACGCATGCATGCACACACCTGGAAATGCGACCTTCCGCCGCGCAGATTGCCGAGTGGCGCCGCAGCTATGACGGTGGCATCCAAGTTGGAGGGCGCTCCTGGATAGGCGGCGCGAAGGAGGGCCCGGCCGCTCACCGCCCGGTCACAGCCGCGTCCGCGGCCTGCGCCCTGAGAGTGGGAGCCCACGGGCCTCGCCTGGAATCGCCAGCCGGTCAGCCCCTCCACATCGATCAGCACAGCGCTCCGCTCCAACAGTTCAGCCGGGCGCCCAGTCGTCCAGGGCGTCCGATCTCGCCAAAGTTGCCTCGGAGCTGGGGAAGAGGTTCGGGAGTAGCGGCAGCGTCTGTGGGGTGACAAGCCGGCTGTAAAACAGGATAAATGAAGGATGGTGCCGCCCAAGTGTCAAGAGCCTCACGAGTGTGCGGCCATCTTGGTCATTCGCCACCCTAGCGCCCCCATGTAATGGTTTTTCATGTTATTCGTTCCAGGCTGTTGCTTCCCCTTCCGGAAGAGCTAAAGCTGGTCTTGCCATCTGGGTCAAAGCTTAAGCTAGGGCTCAAAGTATCTACAGTAAATACAGGAAGCCCTCCATTTCAGGCTCTGTTAATTAAGAGACTGTAGGAATTCGTTTAGATTTTATGTAGTTAATTTTTAGAATAATGAGTTCTCAAAAACATATTAATTTGTTAATGAGGTATCTGATTTTTGAAATGGCTTTGAAACTGAAGGGGTAATTAATCTATCCCTCCCAAGGATCTTACTGTGTGGGTATTTTAATGCTAAAATGGGGACCGAATTTGATGAACTGGGTCCATAAAGCACCAGTGTTGGTATCGGAACTGGGGACATCAGGAGCGCAGATTTAAGGGACTTAATTGAACGATTGGACTTCAAGGATGTGGTAAATTATTTTCGGGCCAATTGCTAGAGCAAGCCACTGTTCAGAGATGGGGGACAAGTGTCTGTTATTGATTATATGTTTGCTTCTAAAACAATTTGCAGGAGTCTTTCGATTAGATAGGGAAAGAAGCCCCCTATCAAATGATGACATTAATAAGTACTCTAAAGATGGATTATGGGTGGTATGAGCATCTCAAAGATCCCTCAGCCGCATTAAATGCCTATTAAAGAAGAATCTTCCGGCTTTCCTCAGCTGTTTTGTCTAATGGATCGACTGAAGATGTGTTTTGTCACTTTCAACAACTGTGTATTAATATTAAGAACTCCCTACTGAAGCATCTTGCACCTGTGATTGTTCACCATCGGTGGATCGATGGGAATTGTTCCACAGCAAGTACGCCATTTGAGAAAGGTGTTATACAGCTCCCCCAGAGGACACTAGGGGCTGTTCGGGAGGCTAGGAAATTCTATAGGTAAGCTCAAAGAAAGGAAGCATTTATTGTTTCTCAATGATTGGGAGACATTAGAACAGGCTGCTTTGCAAAATAGTACTAAGACGTTTTGGGAAACAGTTAATAGGATATCCTTGCGCATCACCTCCCTGAACGCCTATCAATATGTAATATTTCTAGGCAGGATTTGGGTGGAGCATTTTACAGGTTTATATTCTTTAGAGAGAGACAGTGAATGTGAGCGTACTGAAGCAGCTTTTGCCCCTCCCATACCCCTACACGTGACTTCAGGAGGTTGAAGTAGCCATATGAGCGGCGCCTATGGTAAGGCGCCAGGCCCGGATGGGATCCCCATTGCCCTGTTTAAAGTGTAACTTTGATCTCTAGGGACCCCTTTTTGTGAACATTTTTAATAACTTCCTGTGTTATAAGATCCCAGAGTCTTGGCGCATGTCTACAATTGTACCTATTTTACGAACGGAGACATGTGATTACCCAAATGTCATAAGCACATTTTCTTGGTGGATAGTTCTGTAAAGATTTTGCAGGGAGGTCATTTTTAAGTGTTTTCAGACATGGGCCACAGACAACAAAATTGTATCTGTATACCAATGTGGTTTTCGATTTGGGCTGGGTACAGTGGATCAGTGCCTGAACTTACATCTGATAGTGTAAGTAAGTATACTGTCGCCAGGTGCTGTCAGCTGAACCTAGCCTTTATGGAACTTTCTACTGCCTTTGATTGCATCAATAGAACTAAATGGTTGATGTTGATCAAAATGGGGGTAGACATTGCAATGGTTAATTTTCTGAAGGGTCTTCATGAAAATCTGAGTGCTAAGGTACGATATGGCCAATCAGAGTGAACTTTCTTATTCCTTTCCTCTAGCCAGTAGGCGTCGCCAAGAGAGCGTGTTAGCACCATTCCTTTTATCCTGTATATTAATGATTTGGGTGTGGTTTTATCAGATTCAACTAAGGATGTGCCGAAAATCGTAAACTTAGCTGTTCCGGCTCTGTTATATGCCCGACGACACGGTGTTGATGGCCAGAACCACCCGTGCCCTTCGCAGTTTTGGTTGAATCATTTGTGTCTTTCATTAATACGTTAGATATGTAAACTAATTATGAGAAATCTCACATTATGGCATGTAGCCCTGGTAGGAAAGCCCTGTCTGCACTAAACCTAGGCAGAAAGCAGCTAACAGCAATTAGAAGCTTCTATTATTTAGGCCTGGTATTTGATGCTAGTAATTCATGGCAGTCACAAGTAAACACTGCACGGCAAAAACTTGGGAGGGCAGCGGGCTTGACTTTTTAATTTGGCTCGGGAGGGATGTCAGGACTACAGTTTCCCCCTTCATTAAAATTTATAGGATGCAATGTGTTCCCACCACTATTCTACGAAGCTGGGGGTTTGGGGATTTCTCAACACCACCCCAGTTCAGGTGGAAGTACATACAATATGCAGGAGATTGCTGGACACTCCCTCCCTCCAGTCCAAATTTTTATTCTGCACTCTGAATTGAATCTAGAGCACATACAGAATAGCATTAGATTGCCCCCCTGAAACTCTGGGTTAATGTCTGGAGTAATAAGGAAGCTTGCTTTAATAGGTCAGTTATTGCTGACTGCCTGAACATGGATGAGGGACTTTCTATACCTTGACTGAGTTAAGTGCGTAAATCACTAGTTGATACTGGCCTTCCAGAACTGTTCAATTCCCCTGGCATTGATTGGTAAAGCCACCAAAAAAGTGGTTAAGCAGAGCTTTGCAGACACACTTCCTCTCAGCGGTTACAGGAGCTTGTTAGTAAACATACTGTCTACCATTATTATTCTATGTTTGCTATGGGTGACATTCTTTTGTATCTTATGTGAGGCCTAACTCGATGGGAGAGATCACTCCTATTTAGATTCAGGTCGGGATTCGGTTTGGAGTCTAGTATAATTTTATGATTCGTAAGGTGCCTGGAGTAAGGACCTCCTTGTTGTCCCTGTAATGGCAAGGCAGAACAGTCTTTGCTACATTTTATGTTTTTCCTGTGGTTTTTACCAGCAATTCTTTCAGTCATGTCTTAAACCAATACTGAACAAATTAGCCTTTACGGAAATGTAGGGTTGCACTGACATCTTCAAATATTGAATAGTCCTGATTTGTTTTACTGTTTGTTTCTTTCTTAAATTGGCTATTCGTAGTATAAAACAAAAATGGAGGGGACGTAATGGGGTATTTTAGTTGTTTTAATCATGTTTTATATTATTTATATCTGATGAATCATTATGGTTTTAATACTTTTACTTAGTGTATTGCACTGAGACCAGTATATTGTGACATTGAATTTATGTATCTATTTTATTGTATAATTTTATTATGTGCTTTTACGATCTTTTTTAAGATCGAATAAAAATGTATTGAATTGAATTGACATACTAATTTTAAATAGGAGGTTTTGACCTGTCAAAAGGATTTATTTTGACAGGTCACACTGCATGTTTGCACTGTTACAGTCAGGCAACAGTGATAGATCTGGTGGTCATGTTTGCACTGCCACCACAGTGGATTGCACAATAGGTGCACCAGTCCACTAGTAGCATTCAACTTCCAGGCTCGGGTAAATTTTGTGCCATATATTAGGGACCTTTGGACAAGTTAGATATACCAATTAGGAGTATGCCAATTCGATAGTGTTTAAAGGTGGAGCACAGACACTGTATGTCTGGTTAGCAGGGATAAAGTGCACAGAGTTCTAAAGCAAGCAAAACATATGGTCCAGCAAAAGGAGAAAAATCTATGAGTGAGCATGCAGAAAACTTTCGGTTCCTATAATGAACAATGACTCCATGCAAAGATGTAGAAGATACATGGTGGGAGGTTTGGTGTCCTATAATTCGTTGGTTAGGAGTCCCTGAAGACATGGTCTATCTGTGTGCAGCAGCTTCTCGTCTTCCCTATTCCATGTTGCTCAGTGCTCTTTGCTAAGTTTTGTAGTCTGCAACTGTTTGTTGCTCAAGAGTTCACACACACACACATGCACACACAATCAAGTGTTTAACTTCCAGTCGAAATATTGTTTTGCTTCTCGGATATTATCTAAACTATCATCCACAAGGCTCATGAAGCCGCACTCTAATTGTGGGGCCACTTGGTTCTGAGTTTTGCTCATGCGCTGGAATGGTGCTCATTCGAAGAACCATGGCATTAGTGTTGCCACGTCTTGATGTTATTTCACCTACCAGAATTTGGATTTCCATTTGTTTTGTGTTATCCCCTGCCGTAACGTTTTGGTGCTTCCTGTACATTTACGTCCTGATGATGACCCTATTTATTTAAGCTCAGGGGTCGAAACGTCGACAAAACAATATATGTGGACTGTGTTTTTAAATTGGTTGGTGGACATCAATACTTTTTGCCAAATATTGACTTCAAACTTTCTATTATCCCTATCAGCCACATATATATGTTCTGTACATAGCATGTATGCACTTTTTTCACCAATAATCCTCTCAATGCGCCGTCACTTTTTAGGAGCACTTTATCTCTAAAATATAAGTAATGCATAATAATTGTTAGGAATTAATGTATATATTCATGACTGAGGTTACATGGAAATAAATGCACTAAATGCATAATTGTAAACCTACTCTTGTGAGGGTTTTTTCTATCTCGGTTCTGACTCTATTGCCGTGGAAGTCCAGGGGCTACACTTCCCCCATGGGGACCACCTTTACATAATTACTGTCAGTCCTGGTCCCTGGGTTACTGGGTTGCCCCATTTGATCTAGAGAAAGTTAATTAACCATATCATTGGTGTTCTGCCTATGTCGTGTTTGGGTATGGGTCTCCAACATGACTTGATCAGGCTCTGAATTGTGGCAAAAAGTCAGCAGTTTTGTAGTTGCAAAACAATCACGTTTTCCATGGTAGTTCACAAGTTGTAGTTCTCTGTGGCACTAATGATATGCTGATATCATACATCAGTCACTGTAGAGGCATTCCATATTATTTTATGTATTTAAGACAGCACTCTGGGGTAGTATTATTGTCACATAATATCTCTGTCTTGGCTTCATGGTGGTTAATTGTCATAATTGCTTTTATTAAGTTTCTTATCCTTTGTTGATGTTTCTGTTATCAAAATATGTAATAGTATTGACAGCTACAATGCTTTCCTGTTCTAATGCACTCTTTACTTCTACACACTGTCACAAACTGTTCTTGTAGAATAGATATATGTTTAAATGCATATTTTATTCAATTTGCATAATACTTTGGAGAAGGCACCTAGAGGCAATGTGCAGACATTGCTTAACAAACAAATAAAATGAATAAACATTTCATTTCTCTTTCCCAGTCCAAGTCAGGAAACGTATTCTGTTTATTACATATAAGCGTGATGCACCACAAAGTTTTTAAATAAGAGTGTTGAGCTGCGTTTCTGCTTTAAAAGAGAATGCCAAACCAGGCTGATTTGCATCCTTCCAAACCCAGATCCGTAGTGATGGTGAGCATGACACTAATGGTAGCTTAAACCAGACACATCTGCTGATTCTGAAGTCTATCCATCCCTGTCCACAACACTCCTACACAAGGTATAGTCAGAGCAACGTTGATCGTTGTGAATTCATTTAAAAAACTGCAAAGTAGGTCTGGACAAAGCTCGTGGAGTTTCACTCCATGGAGATTCTGCAGAGTTACCAACAAACTGCTGCCACATTCTGCAGAGTTCTGCCAGTAGGAAGAGTAAGAACTCAGGAGTGTGAAGCTAGGCTCGAGTTGTAAGATGCATCTACCCCGAAGTCTCCACCTGGAGTCCGGCAGGTAATATTAATTTATGGAATACAAGTTAATGTCTTTGGTGGAGTTCAAATGTAAAAATTGCATTAAATGTTTTCCACGCCTGAGAACCCAAACTGTCTTGACATCTCCTCTGATAAACCCCAAATGCCAACCCCTGGGCTCCTCAAACAGCCACGAGCATCCTAAGTTCTTTTCCATGCTTGTGTTTGCTCCCCTCTCCCAGCAAGTGTCCTTGCACCCTACAGTGCCGAAACAGCAAACACCTTCAAAGGGCCAGTCTCCAGGGAGAGGCAGGAGCTTTGTTCTCATCTCCTGGTAGGGAGAGAAGGTAGCCCTGGATAAATATTTGTCTCTCCCCCGTGGGCAGCAACTTCTGTTCATTCCAGTTCGTTGCTGGACTTTGAAGACCTCATTATAGTGCTTGAAATGTCACTGAAGCACTCTCCAGCGGTCAAAGAGCCTTTAAAACCCCATAAAACCACACCAACTAAACAAACTGAGGATATGACTTCAATTTCCAGTGTTAATTCACCCACTTGATGCACTGTGTGATATTGCCCAAATCAGTTTATCTCCCAATCAGTAGCGGCCCGTGGTGGGGAGTGCTGCCGGGAGGTGACGTGGGGCGGGGGAGGAGCAGGGTGGGGGGTAGTAAACTATGGATTACGGCTGATTAGAGGTAAGTAAACATATGAATAAATAAAACGAATTTTGTTGCGCGCGTGCATCGCCAAATGCAATGCAGCGCGCGCAACGGAATCATTTTGTTGTTTATATGTTTGCCTCCTAGTCAGCCGTAATCCATAGTTTACCACCCACCCTGCCCCCCCCGCCCACGTCACCGACAGCACTCCCTGCAGCAATCTGCTCACCAACTGGCTCGCTTCCCTTAATTGCAAATGCGAATTATTTAATTAGTAGGTTGTCAGCAATAAAGTGCCATCTCCATTGGAAACTGTTCAACTACAGTGCGGAACAAACTTAGGGGACGATTGTGATAGGCGGTGAATCCGTACCGCCAGCCTGCCGGTGGCGGGTTCACCTACTCCATCGTGAAGCCATTCTCCGCCTGCCAGATAAGGATGGCGGGCGGACTGCTGGGCGGACGGAAAGCCCGTCCGCCACGGGTCTGACACAGGAAATCGTTACGATTGCCTGTCGGACCCAGGCAGCATACTGTAGAATGATAGCAGGCACCGTCTGCCACATTAGAGATGCTGCATTCCGCTAGCCAGCATGAGAGCAGCACCAGGATTGGAGGGAGCACCTCTATCAGCGCTATCAAGGGCACTGGAGGCCTGTGTTTGCTCTCCCAACCCAGCTGTCTAGAAAGCTGGGTTGAAAGGTTCAAAGTGAGCATGTCTGGCTGGCCATCGCAAGACAGCCGGCCAAAGTGGGACGCGCACTCAAAACATAAGTGCACAGGCAGCCCACCACCCCTCTCTGTTGCTGCCACTCAGCAGGCCTCGCCCCTGTCCTGAGACTCGGTTTTGGTATGGGCTGATGAAAATTAAAATGGTAATAAATTAGTTTTATTTTTCATCTCTGAGGCTTTTCTGGGCACATTTTAGTAGTGGGTCAGCGTTCCTCTGCTCTAATGGAGGAGCCGGTCCTGGGAAGCGTTTGTCTCAGGCGTATTTTTACACCAAGGTTTTTGGGGACATTTCTTCTGTAAACGTTAGGGCTAAAAATGTCTGGTTGTCTTTATGGTGTTTCATTTAAGAATTACTATAACTTAATGTTTAATAAACAAGTTATTCCTTCTTTAAAGTTAAAATCTCTGGCTGGACCATCATATATGGTGATATATCTTTATATTATTTACAATATCAACATTCATGCCACCTTCAATGAGCTAGACCATGACTGCTTCACCACAGCTACCACTGAGGAGCCATTGAACTTATGAGGTCCTATCCAGCAATTGATACATCAGTTTCCAGAGGTGTTGGCCCGAAGGAAAGGCAAGTAGACATCGAAAATGCTAAGATTTCCTCAAAATATCTGTAAATCCAAGAATATGTGTTACGCACACCACGATTGAAAATTGATATGTTGCTTATTTAACTTTCAATCCATTCTCAGTTTAACTTCAGCTCTTCATTAGTTCACACCCCCATCCTAACCTTAAAAAATCTGAAGTACATGCTACACAAAGAAGCAAATGCCGCCTGTCAAGTCTGAATCATAGTTCTCATTGATAAGCCACATTTCACCCCTCACACAGTGTGTTTCATCAGTTTACTTTAAACTTTGACACTATATCCTGACTTTTATTGATCTAAACTAACTGCCAAATACTGTGTTCTTTCACCTGCCACGATTCATCGGACACTTGCAGTGAGTCCGCTGAGACAGGGATCCTTAAACTCCTTTTCCCAGACTGACCTGTATCCTCTGGTAAACAGCCTCCAAAGTATTTGTACTTTCCACTAAGGGCACTGCATGAGATCCTCTGTGCAACACTGATGAGTGTGAAGAGACCCGTTCACCTGCACACTTCATTGGCAGACCTATCAGATTGACCTGCATCCTCTGGTAAGCAGCCTCCTAAGGCATTGTACTTTCCCACTAAGGGCACTGCATCAGATCCTCTGTGCAACAGTGATGAGTGTGTGAGACCCGTACACCTGCACACTACATTGGTCTGTATGTTTTCTCAAAGCAACACTGATGCTCATATGAGGCCCATGTGCCTGATGGTCTTGCACCTTTTCTACAAATTATGTTAATCCCAAGACAAGGTTGAAATCCTGCTGTAAAACTCCACCTCCGATGAGTGGCCAGCAGATTGCCCTGGCTTGTTGGCTGCCCTCTGCTGATGCAGCCCACAGAAGTCAAATTGTCCCATGAGACTGCCTTCCTTCTCACAGCTGTCGGTGCCCCAGACTGAGTAACAGCTGCTATGAGGGTTAGGGCAGCCTGGATATTACACCCACGCTGGAAATAAGTAAACAGAACTGAAGTTAATTATCCATCTGGGCCATAAGAGCGCTTGCAAAGCAGACATTTGTGATTGACTGTAAAGAAGTGTGGAGGCTGAAAATGTTAACATAATTTGACCTCATAATAATATAGAAATGAGCTTTAACAGTAACATAGAAAATGCATATCAAAATGCTAGTTAGAAAATGTGCTTTTTATTTAACGTGCAAAAAGTGAAAAGGCTGCTTTTTGTCAGAAATCGCAGCAAATACGGCAGCAAGCCCCCAAAATGTCAGCGTAGTGAGCAGGGAGCGAAAGAAGGATAGTATCTGGGGTCTTAGCTACAAAAAGAAAACTAAAGAGTTACCGTGGAAGTCTTTGGTTAGACGAAAAATCCTCAAGATGACCCCATACAATGATAGTCAGGTTAGCGGTTTAGTTGTTCTGCCCAGCCGGCGCTCAGAGCAGAGAGACAGAGTGAAGCGCATGCGTAACTAGCAGAATCAGCGCACTTCACCGAAAGATTTCAGTCAGAGTAGTGCCTTGTGTGAGATTCTCCTCAGTTCATCATTGAATAGTATTTTAGGGATAGTTCCGTTGCGCATGCTCGGGGAAGATTAGAATTAGCGTCTGACCGTCGGTCAGAGTCACCTATGAATTCAGTGGAAATTCTCAGAGAAATTTTAGGGAAGAAACAGAATTCCAGTCAGCGATTGAAGAAAGCCATGTAGCGTTGATATTCCTCCCTGGTCTGCCCAGCTTATTGAGGGCGCTTCCTTCGCCGGTCAACTTTTTATGTGGTCACGCAAGTACCTGAAAGAAAAGAAAAAAACGACAAACAATTAATGATATTATTAAGAACAGTTGTATGAAACAATTGTACCGTATTTCCATAGTATTACAAAAAGACATTGTTTTGAGAATATTAAAAGCCTGTAGGGTATTTCTGAAGTAAGGAAGCCAGGAAATTTAGAGTCGAGTGTACACAGAACTTTTGATATATATTTTACTACGTTCCATGCAAGTTACAGGGTTTAATCCTTAGCCTAGAATAGTTACATCCAGTTGTTTAAATCTAAAGGACTTACTGAGCAATTAATACACTCCCTTAGGAGACTAAGAAGAAAGCTTCAGCCCTGTCTATTTTAGGGGTATGTTTAGAAGCATAAATATCTAGAGAGGAACCATTGATAGACAGTTAGAACAGAAGCATTTAATGTTATTTGTGGCCTTCTCTTACAGGGTGCAAAAGTTTCCACTAAGTATAACGCTTCTAAGGAAATTACATACTACCAAGAAGGAAGGACGAGGCAGACTCTTCTGTTGATTTTTTATTTTATCCATTTCCCCCTTCCCCCTCTGGGAATTTTTAGACCCCTGTAAATTCAGTGGGGGTTGAGGAGAGATACTCAGGAGGGGCATTGGGACTCAGCTTCCTTCTGCTCCCGGTGAATTCTGGGATCTGAGAGATCGCTCCTTGACAGAGTGAAGTGCCCACGTTTTAAAAATTCACCTGAGGCAGAATGCCTGAAGGTTTTGAATTAAAAAAACTTGGGCGGAATATTAGAAGTCATCCAAAAGGAATTTATGGCTGTTAGAAGAAAACAAGAGTCTTAGATTAGATTTGGTGGCTTCAAGAAGAAGACTACTGAGTTAGCTAATAAGATGGATGGATATTTTCTGGAGCCAATTTTAATACCTTACCCTCTGAAGTTCAGGGATCAGGCACACCTTCTACACACCATTCTAGGAACACAGCTCAAGTAATACATTCTCTTTCCCCTGTTATTGCCTTAGCCCCCTGAATGTTTCAGTGGAGACCCCACAGAAAGCCCAAATATTTTTGACTCAATAGTCGCTTCATTTTATGTGTCGACAAGCAATTTTCCCAGATGCACAGTCCAGAGTCGCCTTCGTATTATATTATTTTGAGTGGAGATGCGGCAGCTTAGTCGTTACCATTGGTGTCAAAAGATTCATCATTTCTGTATGATTTTGAAGAATTTAGGAGAGAGTTTTGCGTATCTTTGACAGAAGAAGAATTTTGCAAGCTACAGATAGCGAATTGCTTCAGTTAAAGCAGGAAACAAAGAACTAATCACTTATTTAGCACAATTTAACAAATTAATTGTAGAGACTGATTGGCCGGAAGAGAAGCGTGCAGCCCTTTTTTATATGGGTTTGAAAGATGAGTTAAAAAGACGCCCTATCATAGATTCCTAATTGACCCACCAAAGTCTCTGCATTAATAGATTTGGTTCTGGAATTAGATTATCGACAAACTGAGAGAAGAGGTGAGAAAAAGAGATTTTCGACCCAGTGTCCCTCTATTTGATCGAATGAAGACAGAAAGTTACAGAGACGTCAGAGGCAAGTCAGACAGTTGAACCCATGCAAATAGGAACTGTGCGGGTCACCCAATCCAGCTCCTGTTCCCCGCCCGAGCCGGATCCGTGTCGCCAGAGATCGAGTCGCACGGAGGCCAAAATACAGCACCGTCCGGCTGGACTGGTGCGATGCGCCTTCCGTACGCGCCCGGACCGCGTCGCTACGTGCGGCACGTCAGAGCATCCGGGAGAGCCGCACATAAGCTCCGATTCACGCTACAAGGCCGATCCAGCGGCTACGAGACGAACACGCCAGCCACGAGTACGAGTCGAAGCAACGAGAAAGCCGAGCGAGGCAGACAAGCCACCAGATCCCATCGCGCAGGTCCTACCAATACTCTACATCTGTTGCCGGAACCAGTACGGACGCGTACGAGCGCAGAAGGTAAGTCCAAGCACCCACCACACAAACAAACGAAGCATTACCCGACGCCTGCTTACACACACGTAGGGATGCAGAAATGAACTACACACCAGCAACAGCAGAACCATAGGGGCGGGATGGCTGTCTGCAATGCCATATACACCCATAGGGGCCTGGATGCCAACCACTAACACCACCCCTACTCAGGGGGCTGGATGCCTGTCACTACTACCATCCCCACTCATAGGGGGATGGATGCCCTACCCACCAACACCACCCCTACTCATGGGGGCTGGATGCCACCTGCCACCTACCCCTACCCATGGGGAGCTGGATACCTGTCACTACTACCACCCCTACTCATGGGGGGCTGGATGCCTACCACTACCACCACCCTACTCATGGGGCTGGATGCCACTACCACTACCACCCCTACCCGTGGGGGCTGGATGCCTACCACTACCACCACCCCTACTCATGGGGGGCTGGATGCCTACCACTACCACCACCCCTACCCATGGGGGCTGGATACCTGTCTACCACCACCCCTACTCAGGGGGGCTGGATGCCTATCACTACCACCACCCCTACTCAGGGGTGCTGATGCCTCT
>CAWUFW010032843.1:0-13269 GCA_963921515.1 Calotriton arnoldi | reverse complement strand
TCAGCTGAGGAGCGATGCTGCTCGCAAGATGTGTTACAGCAAACAAATGATGGACGGAATGCTGACAATGCAAACATTCTCCCCAGTCAAAAGATCTGGGTTAAATCCATCGTTCTTTTTGCCCACTACGCCACCCCAGTTTGGACCCAGCCATATGCAAATCAGTCTTGACCCTGTGCCCCATGGGAACAGTCCAGACCGAACTGCCAGGCCAGGTCCTCCCTGGACCGGAAACAAGCATCCTGGGACCGGTTTCAGGGTATGTCACCCTTCTTCAGCCAGGCTAGCTTGAATCCAGTGGCACAGTGAGCAAGGGACCCACGTCTGGGCATACCCATCCCACTTAGGGCGAAAAGTGTTACAGCAAACAAATGATGGACGGAATGCTGACAATGCAAACATTCTCCCCCAGTCAAAAGATCTGGGTTAAATCCATCGTTCTTTTGCCCACTACGCCACCCCAGTTTGGACCCAGCCATATGCAAATCAGTCTTGACCCTGTGCCCCATGGGAACAGTCCAGACCGAACTGCCAGGCCAGGTCCTCCCTGGACCGGAAACAAGCATCCTGGGACCGGTTTCAGGGTATGTCACCCTTCTTCAGCCAGGCTAGCTTGAATCCAGTGGCACAGTGAGCAAGGGACCCACGTCTGGGCATACCCATCCCACTTAGGGGCGAAAAGTGTTACAGCAAACAAATGATGGACGGAATGCTGACAATGCAAACATTCTCCCCCAGTCAAAAGATCTGGGTTAAATCCATCGTTCTTTTGCCCACTACGCCACCCCAGTTTGGACCCAGCCATATGCCAAATCAGTCTTGACCCTGTGCCCCATGGGAACAGTCCAGACCGAACTGCCAGGCCAGGTCCTCCCTGGACCGGAAACAAGCATCCTGGGACCGGTTTCAGGGTATGTCACCCTTCTTCAGCCAGGCTAGCTTGAATCCAGTGGCACAGTGAGCAAGGGACCCACGTCTGGGCATACCCATCCCACTTAGGGCGAAAAGTGTTACAGCAAACAAATGATGGACGGAATGCTGACAATGCAAACATTCTCCCCAGTCAAAAGATCTGGGTTAAATCCATCGTTCTTTTGCCCACTACGCCACCCCAGTTTGGACCCAGCCATATGCAAATCAGTCTTGACCCTGTGCCCCATGGGAACAGTCCAGGACCGAACTGCCAGGCCAGGTCCTCCCTGGACCGGAAACAAGCATCCTGGGACCGGTTTCAGGGTATGTCACCCTTCTTCAGCCAGGCTAGACTTGAATCCAGTGGCACAGTGAGCAAGGGACCCACGTCTGGGCATACCCATCCCACTTAGGGGCGAAAAGTGTTACAGCAAACAAATGATGGACGGAATGCTGACAATGCAAACATTCTCCCCCAGTCAAAGATCTGGGTTAAATCCATCGTTCTTTTGCCCACTACGCCACCCCAGTTTGGACCCAGCCATATGCAAATCAGTCTTGACCCTGTGCCCCATGGGAACAGTCCAGACCGAACTGCCAGGCCAGGTCCTCCCTGGACCGGAAACAAGCATCCTGGGACCGGTTTCAGGGTATGTCACCCTTCTTCAGCCAGGCTAGCTTGAATCCAGTGGCACAGTGAGCAAGGGACCCACGTCTGGGCATACCCATCCCACTTAGGGCGAAAAGTGTTACAGCAAACAAATGATGGACGGAATGCTGACAATGCAAACATTCTCCCCCAGTCAAAAGATCTGGGTTAAATCCATCGTTCTTTTGCCCACTACGCCACCCCAGTTTGGACCCAGCCATATGCAAATCAGTCTTGACCCTGTGCCCCATGGGAACAGTCCAGACCGAACTGCCAGGCCAGGTCCTCCCTGGACCGGAAACAAGCATCCTGGGACCGGTTTCAGGGTATGTCACCCTTCTTCAGCCAGGCTGGCTTGAATCCAGTGGCACAGTGAGCAAGGGACCCACGTCTGGGCATACCCATCCCACTTAGGGGCGAAAAGTGTTACAGCAAACAAATGATGGACGGAATGCTGACAATGCAAACATTCTCCCCAGTCAAAGATCTGGGTTAAATCCATCGTTCTTTTGCCCACTACGCCACCCCAGTTTGGACCCAGCCATATGCAAATCAGTCTTGACCCTGTGCCCCATGGGAACAGTCCAGACCGAACTGCCAGGCCAGGTCCTCCCTGGACCGGAAACAAGCATCCTGGGACCGGTTTCAGGGTATGTCACCCTTCTTCCAGCCAGGCTAGCTTGAATCCAGTGGCACAGTGAGCAAGGGACCCACGTCTGGGCATACCCCATCCCACTTAGGGCGAAAAGTGTTACAGCAAACAAATGATGGACGGAATGCTGACAATGCAAACATTCTCCCCCAGTCAAAAGATCTGGGTTAAATCCATCGTTCTTTTGCCCACTACGCCACCCCAGTTTGGACCCAGCCATATGCAAATCAGTCTTGACCCTGTGCCCCATGGGAACAGTCCAGACCGAACTGCCAGGCCAGGTCCTCCCTGGACCGGAAACAAGCATCCTGGGACCGGTTTCAGGGTATGTCACCCTTCTTCAGCCAGGCTAGCTTGAATCCAGTGGCACAGTGAGCAAGGGACCCACGTCTGGGCATACCCATCCCACTTAGAGGCGAAAAGTGTTACAGCAAACAAATGATGGACGGAATGCTGACAATGCAAACATTCTCCCCCAGTCAAAAGATCTGGGTTAAATCCATCGTTCTTTTGCCCACTACGCCACCCCAGTTTGGACCCAGCCATATGCAAATCAGTCTTGACCCTGTGCCCCATGGGAACAGTCCAGACCGAACTGCCAGGCCAGGTCCTCCCTGGACCGGAAACAAGCATCCTGGGACCGGTTTCAGGGTATGTCACCCTTCTTCAGCCAGGCTAGCTTGAATCCAGTGGCACAGTGAGCAAGGGACCCACGTCTGGGCATACCCATCCCACTTAGGGCGAAAAGTGTTACAGCAAACAAATGATGGACGGAATGCTGACAATGCAAACATTCTCCCCAGTCAAAAGATCTGGGTTAAATCCATCGTTCTTTTGCCCTACTACCACCCCAGTTTGGACCCAGCCATATGCAAATCAGTCTTGACCCTGTGCCCCATGGGAACAGTCCAGACCGAACTGCCAGGCCAGGTCCTCCCTGGACCGGAAACAAGCATCCTGGGACCGGTTTCAGGGTATGTCACCCTTCTTCAGCCAGGCTAGCTTGAATCCAGTGGCACAGTGAGCAAGGGACCCCGTCTGGGCATACCCATCCCACTTAGGGCGAAAAGTGTTACAGCAAACAAATGATGGACGGAATGCTGACAATGCAAACATTCTCCCCCAGTCAAAAGATCTGGGTTAAATCCATCAGTTCTTTTGCCCACTACGCCACCCCAGTTTGGACCCAGCCATATGCAAAATCAGTCTTGACCCTGTGCCCCATGGGAACAGTCCAGACCGAACTGCCAGGCCAGGTCCTCCCTGGACCGGAAACAAGCATCCTGGGACCGGTTTCAGGGTATGTCACCCTTCTTCAGCCAGGCTAGCTTGAATCCAGTGGCACAGTGAGCAAGGGACCCACGTCTGGGCATACCCATCCCACTTAGGGGCGAAAAGTGTTACAGCAAACAAATGATGGACGGAATGCTGACAATGCAAACATTCTCCCCCAGTCAAAAGATCTGGGTTAAATCCATCGTTCTTTTGCCCACTACGCCACCCCAGTTTGGACCCAGCCATATGCAAATCAGTCTTGACCCTGTGCCCCATGGGAACAGTCCAGACCGAACTGCCAGGCCAGGTCCTCCCTGGACCGGAAACAAGCATCCTGGGACCGGTTTCAGGGTATGTCACCCTTCTTCAGCCAGGCTAGCTTGAATCCAGTGGCACAGTGAGCAAGGGACCCACGTCTGGGCATACCCATCCCACTTAGGGCGAAAAGTGTTACAGCAAACAAATGATGGACGGAATGCTGACAATGCAAACATTCTCCCCCAGTCAAAAGATCTGGGTTAAATCCATCGTTCTTTTGCCCACTACGCCACCCCAGTTTGGACCCAGCCATATGCAAATCAGTCTTGACCCTGTGCCCCATGGGAACAGTCCAGACCGAACTGCCAGGCCAGGTCCTCCCTGGACCGGAAACAAGCATCCTGGGACCGGTTTCAGGGTATGTCACCCTTCTTCAGCCAGGCTAGCTTGAATCCAGTGGCACAGTGAGCAAGGGACCCACGTCTGGGCATACCCATCCCACTTAGGGGCGAAAAGTGTTACAGCAAACAAATGATGGACGGAATGCTGACAATGCAAACATTCTCCCCCAGTCAAAAGATCTGGGTTAAATCCATCGTTCTTTTGCCCACTACGCCACCCCAGTTTGGACCCAGCCATATGCAAATCAGTCTTGACCCTGTGCCCCATGGGAACAGTCCAGACCGAACTGCCAGGCCAGGTCCTCCCTGGACCGGAAACAAGCATCCTGGGACCGGTTTCAGGGTATGTCACCCTTCTTCAGCCAGGCTAGCTTGAATCCAGTGGCACAGTGAGCAAGGGACCCACGTCTGGGCATACCCATCCCACTTAGGGCGAAAAGTGTTACAGCAAACAAATGATGGACGGAATGCTGACAATGCAAACATTCTCCCCCAGTCAAAGATCTGGGTTAAATCCATCGTTCTTTTGCCCACTACGCCACCCCAGTTTGGACCCAGCCATATGCAAATCAGTCTTGACCCTGTGCCCCATGGGAACAGTCCAGACCGAACTGCCAGGCCAGGTCCTCCCTGGACCGGAAACAAGCATCCTGGGACCGGTTTCAGGGTATGTCACCCTTCTTCAGCCAGGCTAGCTTGAATCCAGTGGCACAGTGAGCAAGGGACCCACGTCTGGGCATACCCATCCCACTTAGGGCGAAAAAGTGTTACAGCAAACAAATGATGGACGGAATGCTGACAATGCAAACATTCTCCCCCAGTCAAAGATCTGGGTTAAATCCATCGTTCTTTTGCCCACTACGCCACCCCAGTTTGGACCCAGCCATATGCAAATCAGTCTTGACCCTGTGCCCCATGGGAACAGTCCAGACCGAACTGCCAGGCCAGGTCTCTCCCTGGACCAGGAAACAAGCATCCTGGGACCGGTTTCAGGGTATGTCACCCTTCTTCCAGCCAGGCTAGCTTGAATCCAGTGGCACAGTGAGCAAGGGACCCACGTCTGGGCATGCCCATCCCACTTAGGAGGCGAAAAGTGTTACAGCAAACAAATGATGGACGGAATGCTGACAATGCAAACATTCTCCCCCAGTCAAAAGATCTAGGTTAAATCCATCGTTCTTTTGCCCACTACACCACCCCAGTTTGGACCCAGCCATATGCAAATCAGTCTTGACCCTGTGCCCCATGGGAACAGTCCAGACCCGAACTGCCAGGCCAGGCCCTCCCTGGACCGGAAACAAGCATCCTGGGACCGGTTTCAGGGTATGTCACCCTTCTTCAGCCAGGCTGTGGGCATCGTGGGCTGAGCCGGGGAAGCTTCGGCACACACGTTGTGAGATGATCATGTCCGCCAGGCACACCACTTGAACATTTACCGAGTCGCGAATGCTTCCTATTGCTTGGTAAACCTGTTCACGTGCCTGTGGTGGCACAAGCCCAACATGTGTGCAATCAATTGCACCAGCGGCATGGGGGACCTGCCAGGGGCATAGAAATGCGCCCTTCACAGCCACCAACTCCAGGCCCCCTGGGAAAATGGATATATCTGTCTTTGTAGAGCATCATGGCCGACAGGACATCCCTCATGCCTACCATGCTGAACATCGGCTGTGACATCCCGCCTGCACTTGCGACCGTGTGCTGGAATGAGCCCTGTCGCAAAGAAATGCCCGGCATGCCATCACATGCAGATGTTTGCGCTGGCAGCTGTTGGATATGTCCGACGTGGCTGCAGGTGGGGCTCCAACATGGCACATAGGTTCTGCAGGGTTTGTCGGTCCAGCCTGAGTTTGCCGGATTATAGCCCTCATTACTCCATGTCTGCCAGGACTGTGAGCAGGGCCCGATGGATCTTGGGCCTCCTCCTCCTTGGACAGATCAAAGTGCACAGATGTCGATGCAGAAGACCATGAAATGTGCATCACATCAGTGCACTACCACAGACACACATTCCCCAGTCTTACAACATGCACCATTAACCGACAGGGCACTTCACAATGCTGCAGGTACACATCAGGCGCACATACCTACGTACACCTGTCCCCTTACCAGCAGCAATTATCTGTGCACCCCTCCGGCTCATTACGCATGCACAGTGTGATATACTAACAGATATGTCTGTGCATACCTGTGAGTATGACCCCCAGCATATGTTGCTAAGTGCAATACCTACCCTAACACACCATGTGGCTGGCCCTGATACACCTCCCAACACAGGTTGCACATGGCACACATCAACTACACACTGACCACCGGCTGAGCATGGGGGACACATGTGTGCATGTGCATTGGACAATGTGCCAGTTGCTGATGCCCCTAGTTCAGTAAATGAGACGACATTGACGTGCCGTTACATTGCACACACAGACATTGACCATTATCTACATATGCTATGCAACCATTAACTGGACAGTCTACATTTCATTACACAGCACATGTGACATGTCTGCGGGTGTATGTGCCCATGCAATGTATTGGTGATCCATATATGGTATGTGTTGGTGACGTGGAGTGACATGTCCCTTTTGTGCATTTGCCCTCATGAGGACCCTTCAATTGTTGAGACACTGGGCACTGTGCCTGTTGGCCTATGCAGAGAGCTGGAGGACACGTTAGGTGCAGCACAGCTACTCCACAACTCCATTAACGCTCACTCCAGGCACTGTCTGGCACCCATATGGCGGTGCCTGCCGCCCTGGCCCCTGCGGACTGGCACCGCCCTGCTTAGGCACGATCGCGGAGACACCGCCAGATATGTATGTGACAATGGCGGTCACCACGCACCGCTACCCAAATCACGGTTGTAGGAGAGTAGGATCTGCTGCGTCGGTACCCCCACTTTTGCTGATGCTTCACTGTTTTCAGACTTTAGTCTGGCTGGGGCCCTGCTAATCAGAACCCCAGCCTGGCCATTCCCTCTCTAAAATGGTTTCCATGTGCCTTAGGCATCTCTGATTAGGATCTGGGTGCCTTATAAGTCCTAGTATATGGTATACTATGTAGCCTGGGCATAGGTACCTCAGAGGCCTACCAGGGGCTGCAGCATGTATTGTGCCACCCCTGGAAGGCCATCCAAAATGACACCACTAGGTCTGCTACTGCAGCCTGGGTAGGTGGTGCATGCACCCCTTACTGTGATATAGGCTACCTATATCACTACAATTAGCTACACCTATAAACCTATAAGTCACTCCTGTGGCAGGCCTTAACAATCCTGAAAGGCAGAGTGCTTGGTTTTATGTGAGAGGTGCCCCTGCCATGAGCAGGGCCCCTCTGCAGCATTCGGAGTCAATCCTCTGATGCTGTTTGTGGTGCAACCTGACCATATACTCTTAAGTACATTATATCCTCGCGGTAAATGCTAACTTTGGGATGGCTGCACCGAAACATGTCGTGTTTGGTGTCAAACATCTTGGAATACTACCCCCGCCAATTCTGGCGGTGGGGTAGCATTCCACCCTTCTAGAGGAGAACATGTACACCCCGAGCTACCAGTAACTTCTTTCCAGAGCCCTGGCATCACACAATGGATGCCGCTGCCACAGACACAGGTCTGGCCTCCTGCTGCTGACTGAAACTCCAGGCAGGGGAGGCCTGGACAATAGGTTTCCTGTCCCAGGTGAGTGTAACCACCTCCCCAGACAGGATAATGTGTATTGGGGCTGGGTGGGTGCACCTCCTCTGGTGCTTTGAAGTCCTGCACTGGGGGCACATTTGGTGTCCCTGTGCATATGCCCAGTTCAACCGGTTGCAGGGGCTGCCTGCCCCTGCTCTGTGCGAAACTGGACAAAGGGAAGGGGTGTAACCACCCCTCTTCCCTGACCCTCACATAGAGTGGGTCCCCAGAGTATCGTCAACCCTAACTTTGTATAAGTATGGGACCCCAGTCCCATAGGACTTTAGATTAACCTGGACGAAACTCTGACACTGAATCCTGGACCTTCGACGCTCTACTCAAAGGTTAGAGGACTGAAGAGTCTCCCTTGGGGTCAGGTGACTCCCCTAGCAGCAGGCACCTAAAGCGATTGTCCGGTCTCGCATCACTGAAGCTCCGCCGGGCCTGCGAAGTCTTCGCATCACCAGAGGTAGATTTCCAGACTTCCCGAGGCTGCCCTGAGTTCCCAGCAAGCTGAGGCCCGTAGCTGTCGTGGGTAACGTGGAACCGTGACCCTGGACACCGAGCACATTTGCAAGTGTATCCTCTTCCTGGTCTCCCACGAAGTTGTGCTTTGGGCTCCAGTAGCCCCACCTCCAGCACCGAATGCACCGAGATCACATGGCCTCCCTCCACCCGAGTGTCCTGCAAAGCCAGCTCAAGTGCATCCACTGGAGGCTCCTTGCGGTCGCTAGTCTGTTGGCTAGTGGGCCCTCGCGAAGAGCAACTCTTCTTTGCTTGGATTTCCTGGTTGCTCCAGATGTGCCCTGACTTACCCTCGCTGGGTGAGTCCCTCAGACCTTGCTGGTCTGTGCCACTGTCCTTCTTCTATTTCTACGTGACTTGCCGTTGCCAAGGCTTGTTGGGTCCAATCCGGTCGCCGACACCCCTGCAATCGACAAACATTGTGAGCAGCTTGAATCCAGCTCCTGGTTGTCGTCGACGCCTCCTGGACCTCGTGGCTGAAGAGTCAAGATGACCATCAACCTACCTGAAGCACCCGACATCGGTGGGCATCTGCTCATCGCCTTCCTGGTCACTGGCTAGTGACCCAGACTCTGTCCCCTCTGCTTTCCAGGTTCTTCAGATCTTCGATCCACCTTTGGATCCACCCGAGACACTTCCACCTGGCATCGCCAGCAGCCTTGCAGCAGGTGCCATTGAAAACGGCAGCGAAACCCGGCCAAGACACCTATGCACCCCGTGCTTCCCTGGGTGAGGTAGCTCACGAGTACTCCGGTGCTCCGTGGGTAGAGACTCTTGAAAGTCCTAGTTCTCAAAGGGTTTTGTCCTAGTCCTCTTTTAAGTGTCCCTTTTCTCTAATTTCCCGATCCGACTTTCTCCATAGAAGTCAGCAGGCGTATCGCGGTTGTGTATCTACATGCACGCGTCCTCCCGTGGGTCCCTGTGTCACTACCTTGGGTGGTTCCTTGTGGTCCAAGCACTTCTACAAGCTCTAGGCCCTAGTGTCTAGTTCAGTCGTGGTTCGCATACCACTTTATTGGTATATATGGTTTGGTGCGCCCTAGGGGCCCAAACGTGTGTTTGTGCTATTACTGTGATTTAGATCTTCTAACTTATGTACTTCGAACTCTAGCCTCATAAAGAGACTAGAGGGTGTGTTTAAGTAATAAATACATATATTTTGAATATATACCTGGTGTTGGTGCCTCTTTCATTTGGTCACTCAAGAGATTATAGACTGGTAAAACAAGCTGCTTTACATTCCTTCAAGACTTAGCCTGAAGGCTGCTCTCCATAGCTACCACTAGGATAGCTTTCAATAAAGGTTGTCTTTAACCTATCTCCAATAAGGGTTGTTTGGACTGGTGCAAGGTGCCCACTATAATTGGTGACAGCATATACCAGGCCAACTTCTAACAACGGTCACTCCAGGCACTGTCTGGCAGACATATGGCGGTGCCTACCGCTTGACACCTGCGGACAGGCACCGCCCAAAACCCAGGCACGATCGCGGGAGACCACCGCCAGATATAGCATGTGACAATGGCGGTCACCATGCACCGCCTGCCCAAATCACGGTCGCTCCAGGCACTGTCTGGCAGACATATGGTGGTGCCTACCGCTTGACACCTGCGGACAGGGCACCGCCCATAACCTACATAGGCACGATCGCGGGAGACCCCGCCAGATATGTATGTGACAATGGCGGTCACCATGCACCGCTACCCAAATCACGGTCACTCCAGGCACTGTCTGGCAGACACATGGCGGTGCCTACCGCTTGACACCTGCGGACTGGCACCGCCCATAACCCAGGGCTCCGATCGCGGGAGACCCCGCCAGATATGTATGCTGACAATGGCGGTCACTCATGCACCGCTACCCAAATCACGGTCGCTCCAGGCACTGTCTGGCAGACATATGGCGGTGCCTACCGCTTGCGACACCTGCGGACTGGCACCGCCCATAACCCAGGCACGATCGCGGGAGACACCGCCAGATATGTGTATGTGACAATGGCGGTCACCATGCACCGCTACCCAAATCACGGTCGCTCCAGGCACTGTCTGGCAGACATATGGCGGTGCCTACCGCTTGACACCTGCGGACTGGCACCGCCCATGACCCAGGCACGATCGCGGGAGACACCGTTAGATATGTATGTGACAATGGCGGTCACCATGCACCGCTACCCAAATCACGGTCACTCCAGGCACTGTGTGGCAGACCTATGGCAGTGCCTACCGCTTGACACCTGTGGACTGGCACCGCCCATAACCCAGGCACGATCGCGGAGACACCGCCAGATATGTATGTGACAATGGCGGTCACCATGCACCGCTACACAAATCATGGTCACTCCAGGTACTGTCTGGCAAACATGTGGCGGTGCCTACCGCCTGGCCCCTGCGGTGTGTCAACGCCATGGACCATGCCCTTGCAGCCAATGGGAAGCAGCCTCGCTGAGCCTGATGCGAGTTTGAAAATCACGGTAGGCGTGCACCATCACCGCGGAGGCGGTCACTGGAGGCATTCAAAAGATGCACCACCGCGGTGGCGCGTGCCTGGCCCCTACGGTGTGTCACCGCCATGGACCATGCCCTTGCAGCCAATGGGAAGCAGCCTCGCGGTAGCCTGATGCAAGTTTGAAAATTGCGGTAGGCGTGCACCACCCCGCGGAGGCGGTCACTGAGGCATTCAAAAGATGCACCACCGGGTGGCGCGCGCCTGGCCCCTGACTGTGTCACCGCCATGGACCATCGCCCATGCAGCCAATGGGAAGCAGCCTCGCGGTAGCCTGATGCGAGTTTGAAAATCGCGGTAAGTGCGTGCACCGCCACCGCGGAGGCGGACATTGGATGTATTTGAATGAGGCAGACCTGGTACACCAATTGCAGCACCCTGGGACCACTGACACAGCCCCAGGGGCCTATATATGTGTGGGAGGGTGCACCACATTCCCACAGCTACCAGGGACTGCTGACTGACAACCCTCACCTGCTGCTCTGCCTCAAGGGACTGCTGGCTGCCACCCTGCACCTGCTGCTGCTGCCTCAAGGGACTGCTGGCTGCCACCCTGCACCTGCTGCTGCCTCCAAGGGACACTGGCTGCCACCCTCCACCTGCTGCTGCTGCCTCAAAGGGACACTGGCTGCCACCCTGCACCTGGTGCTGCTGCCTCAGGCACTGGCTGCCACCCTCCACCTGCTGCTGCTGCCTGGGGACTGCTGGCTGCCACCCTCAACGTGCTGCTGCTGCCACATGTCCATTGTGATGTCGAGGACTCAGAAGATCCGTGCCAGTCCCTTCACCAGCGAGGAGCTTGAGGTCCTGGCAGACGGGGTGCTTGCACAGTACCCAAGGCTTTATGGCGGCCCTAATGTCGTGGTAAGTCTCCCAGACTGTGAGTGAGAGTGCAGGGTGGGCACACGTGAGGTGGAGAGTGCTTCGGTATGTCGTCAGTGGTTGTGGGGCTCTGACATCGCACTGCCCATCATGTTTACTGCAGCGGGAAGGGCTTGGTGGGCTCTTTCACACGTTACCCTGCATGCCTATCCCGAGTAGAGTGGACATGTACCTGTAGTGCCAGCCATACAGTGCAGCTGCATTTTGGTGATGCAGGAGTCATGGCCAGTTATCGTTTGTGTGAATGGCTGTGTTGCTCCCAATTTACCCACTCAGTGTCAGTCCACCTGCCCTGCACAGTCCCCGCCGAATGCCACATGTCCACAATCACTGCATGTACAGTGTGTTCCATGTGTGTTTGGTTCACGCCTCTTCATCTAAGTCCCATCTCTGCCATGTAGATTGCACAGGAGCAGCCGTGTGGAGAAGGGTGTGTGTCATGACAGTTGTTATCACTCTATGTGAGTTCCAGGACACAGTGAGGCTTTCACAGGGCTAGGACACTTAGGTCTGCGCAGTGTTGGACACAGTGAGTCCAACAACAAGACACATGTTTTGCTATCTTCTCTATGTGTAGTTGTAGGTAACTGCAGACAGTAGCTGCGGGCCAGACTACACGTCGCTTGCTGTGTTGGTATCCTGCATGTGAATGGGGATGTGGAGGTACTGTGTCCACCATCGAACATGCATGCTCTGTACACGTCTTGATTGACCAATGACATTGTACCATGTTCCCAGCATGTTGTTGGCTCGGTTGCAGTTGTAGCTGGAGTTTTGGATGAGTCACTGTCGTGCTACTGCATTTTTCGTTGTGTTGTCATTGTAGCACTGTGTCACTGGAACCTCACCCCTCTTGTCTCCCATGCCTGCACGTCCTCCACAGCCGTCCACTCAGCGTAAAGCCGTGTGGAGGGCCATTGCCTCCAAACCCTAGAGTCCGAGATCTGGGTGTGTCAAACCGAAGGCGCACTCCACTGTCATAAAAGGTGGGACGACATCTGCCGGCTGTGAGCAACAGTCCTCCGCCGGCCGCCGATGATCGCTGGGGCTGCTCCCTCGGACTGGCAGGTGTGTTGCATAGGCGCAGCATGACACCACTAATGGTCCGCATCCTGGATGTCACACAACCTGAGCTGGACAGACAACTGAAGGAGCATCAGCAGCAAGCTAGGGGTGAGTATGTGTTGCAGGCTGCCTTTGGATGGGAGTGGGTGCATGTGTCTACAGGGGCCTGATTCACAGAACTAACTTACGTCAAAACATAAACGTAAACGTAAAGTTAGTACTTTTTAGGTATTCACAGAATACCTTACTCATTTTGGTATTCACAGAATGAACTTACTCATTTCGGTATTCACAGAAGTTAGTAGTCCTAACTTTAGGACTCCTAACTTCTGTGAATGAGAAATGAGTGAGTTCATTCTCTGAATCCAAAATGAGTAAGTGTATTCTGTGAATACCTAAAACGTACTAACTTTACGTTTACGTTTACGTTTATGTTTACGTTTTTGCCTAAGTTAGTTCTGTGAATCAGGCC
>CAWUFW010032842.1:0-13270 GCA_963921515.1 Calotriton arnoldi | reverse complement strand
TGCCTTCCACCCAGGCCACTACAGGAGGGGCCCTCCAATATGCACCTGAAAAGGTGTGCAAGATATTTATTGTGTGTTGCATGCTACACAACATGGCAGTGAGGGAGGAGGTGCCTCTCATTGAAGATGATGATGACCATCAACCGCCAGCAGGGGAGGATCCAGGCCTGGGTCATGTAGCGAGTGACGATGAGGGTGAGGGGGATGTCCGGACTCAGCTCATCACCAACTTTCTCTCATAATTGTGAGTATGCAGTGATGAGTTGTCTACGTTTTTACCTTGCCTGATATGTGTTTTTGTGGTGCAATGTGGGTACATACATGTGGCTGGATGCTACTTGACATGATCGTTGCATTGTGTCCTTCGAGTTAGTATGTTCTCACAAACAGTGTTGACATGATTCATAGTTTTTTTTTCACAAATCTTGGGAGTTGTGTATGTAATGTGTATTGTAGATGTATGCAGTCATTTTGTGATAACAATACTGTTGTATGTCTGTCCTTCACAGGGTCCTTTGGCTGTTGTCTGGTGACATGTGACCTCCAATAATACACAATCCAGTTACAGAGTGCAACCTTTCATGGAACCCGGATGCATCATCCCACACAAGCCAGTCCTGGCATGTCTGGCCCTCTGGGTTACTTTGTGCTCACTGTCATGTGAGGATACCTTGCATCTGTCAGTCAGTTCACTTGTTGTGTATGTGTAATAAAGGTGTGCACCACTTTGTGATGTGATTCCTCTGTATCCACACATCTGACAATCTTTGGCACACTATACCTGTGGCTTGATTGCCACAGCCTCTGTATTTCTGTGTATTTTCAGTTCACAATGTTGGAGGCAATGAGTATGATGGGCATAGTGAATTAGTGTTGTGTTGACCTAGTAGTGTCTATCTCTCATATGTCTCACATCAACATGAGTCACAGAACTGTGTTGACATTGCTGTAGTAGTTTCCATGCACAGTCTTTCTTTAGCATTGTGTCATCTCTATGTGACAAACCCAGTTTAATTTACAACAGAGGCAAAGTATTGTGTGTTTAACAATTTATTTACATACATGTGTGTGAATGGTATACGTGGTAGAAAGTGCTGTACAGTGCAATAGAAATCCAAAGTTCACAGAGGAGTTGGTAGTGTTGGTAGATGAATTTTCCAGAGTGAAGTCCACAGTCATTTGATTCATTGATCCAACTTAGCCCCTCCATCACATGTGGGAGAGTTGGGTGACAGTCAACAAGGTGAGCGGTTTGCACACAATGGGTGATATCAGGAGCTGGTGTTCACTTCCTGGGGGATGTGCATGGCCAGCTGGCTCTCACTTGTCCTTCTTTGGACGACCCCTCTTCTTCTTTTAGGGGGACCCTCAGGTGCAGGCTGCGGCAGTTCTGTGGACTCTCCGCCAGAGTCCTCATCCCTCCCTGTGGCAGTTGCAGATGTTGTGGCAACAGATGTAGTGGGCACACAGGGAGGTGTGGACATGTTGGTTGCAATCTGGCGGAGGCATGTCAGTATGTCCCTATGCACCGCCGTGACGTCATCCAATTTGTCCATTTTGGACTCCATGCGGGACATGTGTGTCTCCACCGGGACATGTGGGAGTCCAATCTGGCATGATGTTCAGCCTGCTGTTGTTTGATGTCTCTGAGGATCCCCACTACCTGGCCAAAGTCTCCGGTGCTTTCCTGATAGGCTTGTATGATGCGTCCCAACTGTGGATCATCTTGCGGTGCAGCACCATGTTCAGGCCGTGGCCTCAACCTGCCCCCACTCCCACCAGCCCTACCCACACGAACACGACCTGCCATTGCAGGCACAGACGACACTGGGCCTCCCTCTGTGTTGTCCCTGGTGGTATTGCCCACCACCTCCAGGGTGCCCTGTGTTGCTGTGCCCTCGGTGTTATGTTGAGTTGGTAGGGGTCATCTGGGTGTTCGCAGATGTAGCAGGAGTGGTGGCAGGGGGTGCTGATGTTACAACTGCTTGTGCTGCACGCTGATCCACACCGGAGGGACCAGGTCGTTCGTCGTCATCCGAAGAGGACTGAGAGGCATCCACACCAGATAGCTCATTGTCAACCAGAGTCTGGGACTGGGATTCTTCTTCTTCTGTACGTGCAGTTTCCACATCTGCCCCTATGGGTGGAAGAGACACACAATGTATGTTGTGGTTCAGCACACATCAACGTATCACACACATTAAAGTTGCTTCTGTGCTTCATGATGGGTATATGTGCATTGCATTGTCCTCAATTGTCACAGACAGATGCCAATGTTGGTTTGGAACATTGTCATTAACACCTGATGGGTTTTTGTGTGCACGTGGAGCTGTGTGCATGAACAGCTCATGTATTGGTTACTTGAGTTACATGGAGAATGCGACGCAAGTGCACTCCCCTGCCTGACACAGGTGTGTTGTTTGTTGTTGTTGGGAGGGATGTGTGTGACAGGGCCTGCTGGTAGATGTAGTCTGAGGCGACACTCCTCCTCCCCCCTGGAGCAGATAGACCACCATGGCCCATGCTTCCATGACAGTGAGTCAAAGTTAATGTTCAAGTTGTCTGACAGTGGTGTCCTGTTGTTTGTTGGAGCCCAAGTCCCAGCAGGGCCTTGTGCTCCCCACAACAGAGCCCAGTGTCAGCCATCTTGACAGTACTTTTCCACTCCCTGTGAGGTGAGCATGGTGCATGGGGGTATTCCTGGGCCATGTGGGATGAGGACTATTGGCTGTGACTACAACTCCCATCATGCTTTTGGCTACACCCACCTTCCCAGCAAACCAAACCTTCCTTCCTGGGACTGCTTCCCTGGGAGTGGATGATGCAGTGCTGGCAAGATGGCTGACGGTGGTGTCCTGTTGTTTGTTGGAGCCCAAGTCCCAACAGGGCCTTGTGCTCCCCACAGCAGAGCCAGTGTCAGCCATCTTGGCAGTACTTTTCCACTCCCTGTGAGGTGAGCATGGTGCATGGGGGTATTCCTGGGCCATGTGGGATGAGGACTATTGGCTGTGACTACAACTCCCATAATGCTTTCGGCTACACCCACCTTCCCAGCAAACCAAACCTTCCTTCCTGGGACTCTGCTTCCCTGGGAGTGAGTGTAACTGTGCTAGTAAGATGGTTGACAGTGTTTGTTGTTTTTTAGGGCCAAATCCTTGCTGTGTTTGTCAGTACGTTTGTACATGTATTGGCATAGTTACATGTTACTGAGACATTACATGTATTGTGTTTATCTAATTGGCATACACATCACAGGATATTTAGCTTTGGGTTGATGTGGCTTGATGACAGTGAATGGTTTCACTGATCCCATGACATTGATGTCTGTGGGTGTGGATTGCTATTGCCTCACAATTTAGATTGGTGAGTTTGTGTACTCACCAGGCTCTGGTATTCCGGATAATCCATGGATGCCCACCGGTGGGAGGATGGCCCGCACCTTCTCCTCCCAGGAAGTGAAATGCACAGGTTTGGCAGGAGGGCCTCCGCCAGTACGCTGGCTCAGGGCATGGTCTTTGCCAATGAGCTTCTTGACCCTCCTGCGTATGTCGTACCACCTATTCCTGATGTAGTCCATTGTGCGCAGGCAAGCTGCTTGTGCGTTCACCTTATCCACAATCCTCTCCCACATCTTGGTTTTCTGGGACAGGGGGGTCTGTTGGACCAATGCGCCAAATAACTGTGGCTCTACTCTGATGATTTCATCAACCATCACTTCCAACTCACTATTTGTGAACTTTGGATTCTTCTTTGGGGGCATGGTGGTGGGTGGTGGTGGAGATGGATGTGTGAGTGAGTGTGGAAGTGAGGGTGAGTGAGTGGGAGTGCAGCTGAGTGTTTGTGAGTGTGCTTCTTGAGAGGTGCTTCTTGAGAGGTGTGTAGTGGGTGGGTTGTGGATGTATGTCTCAGTGCAGTGTAGTGGTGTTCTCTGCTGGCAAGTCTGTTGAATTTGCAAAGGATCATGGTATGGATTTTGGCCCTGTATATAGGTGGAGTTGTGGGTGTGTCTTAGTCTGATTTTTTTTTTTGCAGTTTGAATTTTTTTTTTGCATTTTGGCAGAGCTTGTTTGGCCTTTTTCTGTCTTTTTGATTTATTTTGAGCATGACGGAGACGTTCAGTTGATGGGAATGGACGCGTGTGGCGTCAATTGCGGGGTGATCCAAGTCGGTCACACTCATATTGTGCTATGTTGCATCGTTCGCGTACGCGTCGGTCACGACGGGCTCTTTTCATTGCTATTCTCTATGTTCCGTACGCTTCGGTTTTACGTCTTGCTCTCCGTGCGAGTCGGTTTAATTTCACACGCATTGCATCGTACTTTGCCAGTCGTACGGCGCCTGTTCGTGTCGGTCGGAACTATTCCCGATCCGTGTCGGTAGGAAGGGTTCCGGGTCCGTTTACGGGCGAGTCGAAGTTTTACGTACGTTTCAGTCAAATTGAATGTTCTCCGTACGGAGCGTTTGTATTTTGTGAATGACGCATCGTACTTCGCCGGTCCTACGGCGCGTGTACGCGTCGGTCGGAATTCTGCCCGGATCCGTGTCGGTCGGTACGGCTTACGACCCGGATCGGAATCGGCCCCTCAGGGGGCGATTCCGATCTCGCTGGGAAAGCCCTGCGGCCGACTGGCGCCCATAGAGCTTCCCAACCGACTCGTGCTCCGGGGCTCCGACCGCCTGAGTACGATGCGAACAAGCGCTGACGGACACGGCTCGCTCGGAGCCCCATTGAAGTCAATGGGAGCCTGTTGTACGACGCGTACATAGGCTCCCATTGACGGAAAAGGTACGTTGCGTACAAGGGAGCCCCCTGTAGTGGGGACGCGTCTGTGCCACCCGCACCGTACATGCATGTGCCCTGTGATCGACTCGTAAGGCTACAGGTGACGGGGGGTCTGGCACGGACCCCCGAAGTCCGCTTCCCGGAGCGTTGACGTGTCGCAGGCTCCGACTCGATCCGGCTGTCCGAATCGTGCATCGTACTGGCTCGGTCGGAAATCGCCTCCATTGCACGGCACGGTTTGCTTACGGACGAGACGTACGGAGCGGTTCGGACCCAGAAATGACTCGGTCGGCGATTTCGCATTTCTCGCATCGTACTTGCTCGCTCGTACAGCTGTACGCGTCGGTCGGAAAACACGCGTACGGCTCGTACTTTTTCCGCCCGGATCGCGTTCGGAGCCCTTCTGGGCAAGATCGGAATCGGCCCCTAAGTGTGAGAGTTCCTCATATGTTTCATGCTCTACTTATAATTTGAGGTGAATATTTTGAGTAGCAATCCACAACTACCAACATATGCTGTCCATTAGAGAGCGAATAAAAATGTGTACAAAACCTCTCCAATGGTAGAGAGCATTAATCTTGGTTACAAAAAGGGGTAGGCTCTCAGGGGGCACCGCCACCTGGCAAAACAGACATGATCTGACTAATTACTTATCCATGTTCTCCATTACGGAAACCATACTTTTTCCCTAATCCTGCTCAATTCTTATAAATGCCTTAGTGTACACGTGTGCCAGCTTCACCATGTGTCATGACAGTGTCTGAACAATACCAGTGTCATTACCAGTCTATGGCCTGAAAAATAGTAATTCCTACAGTGTCGACATATAGAAGAGCACATTAAATTGGTTATGCAATCAGAGTGCCAGTGACCTCTAATGAGAGATGTTCTTTCACCATAACATTGTCCTCTAGAAAAATGTTTGATGGCCTCCCCAGCCAAATGAACGCTGGCCTCTGCAATGGGGATTGAAACCAGCTCATCCAATGTGTTTGGCATTGCATGATCAACGACAAACCTGAGATGCAGCTAAGTAAGCTGAGTTCAATGAGCCTCCACCACTGACACTTCGCGAGGCTGTCTCATTAGCAGATTTGTGTGATAAGTCTCTCGAGCACTCAGAACGATTGGACCAAAATGTATTCAAATCAAGCAGAAAAATATACTGGCTTGGATGGCCCTCTGGCTTGGGTCACAGTAAATAAAAGTTGTTACAATTGCGAACACTATGAAGATGTGGCCGTATAAATATAAATGAAAGTGCCTACACACCCACAAGATAACAATTGCCTCATTCTCCACTGAGGAGTGTTTTCATCCTTTATTTGGCAATATATCACTCATTATTTCTGTACATCATGACCCATGTGTCCACTAAATTGTGAAGTTTAGCTTCCAACATCTTTAGAGTTCAAACTACTACTGATTTGATCAGTCAGAACCACACAGTGTGTGTGACAACTATTACTCATTTGGTCACCAAATGGTCACCCATTTGGCTTATTCACTGTTCTACCATTCATGAGCCCAGAGTTAAAATTAAATCCGAAACGCAGGTCCAATTGTCGCCGGCATGACCATAGAATCATAAGTAGAAGTAAATTAATCATGTTTAAATTGCAGATCTCCAGATGGTTAGCCAATCTGAATTGTGACATTTTCCATCAAGGGTGCAACTGTGAGTCACTAGATGGTTAGAGTAATTGAAGTTTCGGTTCTCCTGAGAGTCATCAGCCATATGGTAAAAAACATGAACTGAGTTCCAAAAAGAGAATAATACACAATGTTACACTGCTTCTCTGTGGGTTAGTAATCCCACCTTTGTACCATTCCAGTGTGTGTGCCAAGACAGAAATTAACGCTATCCTTGTGATAAAGCATGTTGGGTTCACTCCCTATCTTTCCAATCCTTCTGGGTACCTATAAGTGCTCTTCTCATTGCTAGGATTGTGTCATAGATGTCCCTTATTCACATAACACAATGACGCCATAGAGACAATGGGGTCTATTTCAGAAAGTCAGAAATGAACTCATCTTAGGTTTTCTCCTACAACAGGAGGGCATTCCCAACTTTTTGTGGATTCACAAAAATTCTCAGATCTACTCATGGAAGTCTAATTAAATCGTAGATTTCTATGAGCGATTCTCTAGATTTACTGCAACTGATTGTTCGGGTGGCAGACAGTCCACAAGAGCATGTGCAACAGAAATGTGCATTAACACATCAAATTTATTGCACTTTAATGCACGACAAGAAATCCGTTTTCCTGGTAGAGAAAACCCTTTTCCTATGTGCCCACGAGATATGGGGATGTTCAGATAACCTTTATACCCCATAAGCACTCTTATCCCAATATATTTTGGGCAGGGTGACCACCTCACTCCAGATCAGTACAGACACCCTCTCCAGTGCTGAACTTGTCACCTGCAAATCATTGATTTCAGGTGTGTAAGTCTAAATTAGGTCAATGGATTTAAAACAAGACTACAACACCTAGACAGTATAAGACCATTACACAAAAGTCCATGACTGGAAACTGTGTCTCTAATCACCCGGAGTGAGGTGGTTACCGTGCCTTTGGGAGTATGTCTACATGTGTAAATGGGATGGAAAGAAACATTGGGAAAGTATGTGATTGCACACAAAGTTATGACCTTAACGGTGTTCACTATCTTCCTAATGGGCACCCCTCTGTCAGCTCTTGGGAACACCAATTTTTCATCTCTATGCTCTAAACTTACTTCGGCAAAAATCTGTTCTGCCAGCTAATGATCCATAGTAATATGTTCGATCTGTTCATCCTGATCCTGTGAATCATGATCTGACATCCGGGACCTCGATGGGTTCTGCAGAGATTTGACTTTGGAAAAAATAAGTGTCAATCGAACTAAGAATTTCTGGGTGTGTTTGTAAGGTTTTCTTCAAAATCTCATTTGTATCTAATAAGGCATCACTGTTATTTCCTTTAGTGCTAATCTATGATTGCATTTCCTGGTGTTTCATAATCTGCTGTCTCCCCTCACAGATTTCTGAGTACTTTTGATTTGCATGGATTTCTTTTCTTACTTGGGGTTAGTGTCTCCAAGTCGGGCATGTTTTGCATACACCCCATCACATCATATAGCCTCATTCTTACATTAGTGCTTGATAGACTAATGTTCTGCACTAGAACATGCACGTCATGAGCCCCTTTTCAAATTGATGCACCCATTGCAATATTCCTAGCCCCGAGAGCACTATGACTCGTGGACCTATTTGGGCTACTCTCCTAGACCATCAACAGACTTTATCACAGGCTAGAACCACAGCAAGGCTTGGTTTCTTAAATGCAAGCCCAGCCAGTTACACTGAGTGATAAAATGGCTGATGTCCGTTTGTCCCACTAACTAGATTGGGAGGACTTGCATTTGTGGGCACTGTCTGCCTCTGGGAAAATAATGACTCAGAATAAATCTATCCCTCAATTCAATTACAAAGGGATCAGGGTACTTCTAATGTAGCCCACAGACACCCGTGACTCAGCATTCTATGCTTTGATTGTGGAAAATAATATTATTTCTTAGCTTTTTTCACAATTGCTAGAGCGCCAATCCTAAGCCCTTCAGAGCAACTTAAGCACTGTACAGACAAAACATGAAGCTAATAAAATGATGTAAAAACACTGAAAATACACTCCTTAACCTGCACCAGACTTTCCCTTCCCATCCGACTGTAGCCAGAGGCATGTCACGTGTTTTTTCTGATACCATTTTCAGAAAGCTATACTGTGCTTTCAGAACAGTGGCAGCGACCAGGAGAATGATTCGAGACAATCTTCTCTTTCATTACGTTTATTTTTTATCTCCAGTTGTGCCATTTGTTCATGCTTCAATGTGTCTAAGGAGGACACAGAAAATAACATCAATTGTGCTTCACAAAAGAGACGTCTGAGTCGTTTATGAAAACCAGGAAATAAAAAGAAAAGATTCTTGATTTTGGGAATTCTCATAAGAATCGTACAAGACACAGAATAAAAGCGTGTTGCAGAAAAACGCAACAAGAGTCCCATTAGCGATGCCTTTTTGGAAATAAATGTACGCTGACCTCTGAAGAATTTTGGCTCCTTTGTAATTCCGTCTTCGCTGCTCTGTTTCATGTCTTGTATCGTGCTGACTGTGACCTGCGCTTCTCAAGGCAGGTCACAAATCACGTGGAACTTCAAAACCCGGCTCCTCATTAGAAGACAGCAGCCCTCTGTAAACTATGTTTATCTTACAAGAACCCTGCGTTAGCCTCGACATGACTGGGGACAGCTCCAAAATCTTCTTGGCAAGAAATTGGAAAAGGTGCAGACACATGTCCTGAGGTTTCTGTTGGGGGGCAACAACAGAAGCTTGGGCTAAAGGGAGTACAACTCGGGCACAGTTTTGCATAAAAAAGCAATTCCACAAATAGTGGGTGTGGTTGTTTCTTTTGCTGGAACATTTTCTGACATTGCCTTTGTAACAGTGATTCAACGTTGGTAGTGCAAGAAAGGATGTTTTTAAGCCTTCTCACATTCTTTGCTTTACCTGGAATTCGGTGTCTCAGAAAGTTGCCAAAGATAAAGGACATTTCAAATTCATATATTGTTAAATGGAGGACCAGTTTACATACAGCAAATTCCACATTCAGATTCATACATTCTGGAGTGGTGGAATTTTATGTTTGGAATTAGCGCTAAATATGGTAAAAATCCATCATTATAGCATATTTGGCATCATCTTCATCTTAGGTTGCGGTGGAAAAGTAGTTGCTCCAGGAGGGCAGACCTACAAATTGCAGTCAACACCCACAAATTCACTTGGTTGGGTGATTCACTAACATTTTCCAGGTTTCATTTATTATAAGGAGCCTCCTGTGTCTCTGCCACCATGACGCAGCATCTCTTTGGATGGCCTATTAAACAGTATTGTCACTTACTATATTCTCGGGTCTGACTCCTGTGTACTACTACTAAGTATGAGCATCCTAGTAGAAAACAGCATTTGATCTCCAATGTGTAAGTGTCTTGCAAAACAAGAATTCTTACCCTGTGTGATTGGCAAGGTTTATAGCCACTTAAAGACTGAACTTCTCTCTTAGACTATTTCCATTGCAAGACGTATATTTTAGTTCTGGGTGATCTCTTCTGTCGTTGATGTTCACCATCTTTATAAATTGAGATTGTTGTTACACACTTGCACTTACCTTTTCAGTTCACTATTTAGTCACTGCCTTCTCCCACCAAATAGCCAGCCCACATTCATCCAGCAGCCTTACTCCTGGTAACTAATACATCCACCCCTAAAGCAGGTCTTGTCCTATAGAACCCCCATTTCAACCGAACAGAAGGGCAGAAAACACATTTCAACCAAACAGGGGTAGTATATGAAGGCAATCTCCTGGTTTTTTCTCCCACACAAAGGTCTCTTCTCTTTAATGACTTCATCGCCTTACCCCATATCTCACTTGCTCTTTCCTTGTTAAAAAAGTCCCCTGCCTCCCCTCAGTTACCATCTAAAGCTGTGTTACTCAGTACGGCCTGCGGGCCGCCAGCGGCCCGGCAGGCCTTCCTTGGTGGCCCGCGGACCTTGAGGGGAATGTACCCCTTGGGCCCCCAACTTTTCACAATTTCACCAGAAAATTAGGCAAGGGGTGCTCGTTGCAATTTGCTTTGCCGGTGCAATTTTGAAAACGTCCATCCTTGGGAAACCCAATATTGAGTGACAGAAGAGAGTGGAGAGAGAGGAGACAGAGAGAGAGAGAAAGTGGAGTGAGAGAGAGAGAGTGGAGAGAGAGAGAGTGGAGAGAGGGAGAGAGTGAAGAGAGAGAGAGTGAAGAGAGAGAGAAAGTCGAGAGAGAGTGGAGAGAGAGACTGACTGAGAGACTGACTGACTGACTGAGAGACTGACTGACTAACAGAGAGACTGACTGAGAGACTGGCTGACTGACTAAGAGAGAGAGACTGACTGACTGACTAAGAGAGAGAGACTGACTAAGAGACTGACTGACTGACTGAGAAAGACTGACTGACTGACTGAGAGACTGACTGACTCAGAGAGAGAGAGACTGATTGACAGACTGAGAGAGAGAGACTGACTGACTGACAGAGAGAGACTGACTGACTTAACTGAGAGTGTGACTGACTGACAGAGAGAGAGAGAGACACTGACACAGAGTGAGAGAGACTGACTGACTAAGAGACTGACTGACTGAGAGAGACTCACTGATAGAGAGAGAGAGAGAGAGACTGACTGAGAGAGAGAGAGACTGACTGACTGACTAAGAGAGAGAGAGAGACTGACTGACTGACTGAGAGAGAGACTGACTGACAGAGAGAGAGAGAGAGACTGCCTGAGAGAGAGAGAGACTGAGAGAGAGAGAGAGAGAGAGAGAGAGAGAGAGAGAGAGAGAGAGAGACTGACAGAGAGAGAGACTGACAGGGAGAGAGGGAGAGAGACTGACTGACTAAGAGAGAGACTGACTGACTGACTGAGAGAGAGAGAGTGACTGAGAGACTGGCTGACTGACTGAGAGAGAATGACTGACTGACTGAGAGAGAAACTGACTGAGAGACTGACTGACTGAGAGAAAGAGAGGCTGACTGACAGACTGAGAGAGAGAGAGACTGACTGACTGAGAGACTGACTGATTAACAGAGAGACTGACTGACTGAGAGAGAGACTGACTGACTGAGAGAGAGACTGACTGACTGACTAAGAGAGAGACTGACTGACTGACTGAGAGAGAGAGACTGACTGAGAGATTGACTGACTGACTGAGAGAGACTGACTGACTGACTGAGAGAGAGACTGACTGAGAGACTGACTACCTGAGAGAGAGAGAGACTGACTGACTGACAGAGAGAGACTGACTGACTAACAGAGAGAGACTGACTGACTTAACTGAGAGGGAGACTGACTGACAGAGAGAGAGACACTGACACAGAGAGAGAGACTGACTGACTGACAGAGAGAGACTGACTGACTGAGAGAGACTGACTGACTGAGAGACTGACTGACTGAGAGAGACTGACTGACTGATTGAGAGACTGACTGACTGATAGAGAGAGAGAGACTGACTGACTAAGAGAGAGAGAGAGACTGACTGACTGAGGGAGAGAGAGATTGACTGACTGAGAGAGAGACTGACTGACTAAAAGAGAGACTGACTGACTAAAAGAGAGACTGACTGACAGAGAGAGCGAGACTGACTGAGAGAGAGAGACTGACAGAGAGAGAGACTGACAGGGAGAGAGGGAGAGAGACTGACTGACTGAGAGACAGAGAGACTGACTGACTAAGAGAGACTGACTGAGAGAGAGACAGACTGACTGACTGACAGAGAGAGAGACTGACTGACAGACTGAGAGAGAGAGAGACTGACTGACAGAGAGAGACTGACTGACAGAGAGAGACTGACTGACTTAACTGAGAGTGAGACTGACTGACAGAGAGAGAGAGACACTGACACAGAGAGAGAGAGACTGACTGACTGACAGAGAGAGAGAGACTGACTGAGAGACTGACTGACTGAGAGACTGACTGACTGAGAGAGACTGACTGACTGATAGAGAGAGAGAGAGACTGACTGACTAAGAGAGAGAGAGAGACTGACTGAGGGAGAGAGAGATTGACTGACTGAGAGACTGACTGACTGACTGAGAGAGAGACTGACTGACAGAGAGAGACTGACTGAGAGAGAGAGAGAGAGAGAGAGACTGAGAGAGAGGGAGAGAGGGACTGACAGAGAGAGAGACTGACAGGGAGAGAGGGAGAGAGACTGACTGACTGACTAAGAGAGAGAGACTGACTGACTGACTGACTGAGAGAGAGAGAGAGAGAGAGAAAGAGAGAGAGAGTGACTGAGAGACTGACTGACTGACTGAGAGAGACTGACTGACTGAGAGAGAGACTGACTGAGAGACTGACTGACTGACTGAGAGAAAGAGAGGCCGACTGACAGACTGAGAGAGAGAGAGACTGACTGACTGACTGAGACACTGACTGACTGAGAGAGAGACTGACTGCCTGAGAGAGAGAGACTGACTGACTGACTAAAAGAGAGACTGACTGACTGACTGAGAGAGAGAGACTAACTGAGAGACTGACTGACTGAGAGAGACTGACTGACTGACTGAGAGAGACTGACTGACTGACTGAGAGAGAGACTGACCGAGAGACTGACTGACTGACTGAGAGAGAGAGAGAGAGAGAGAGAGAGAGAGAGAGAGAGAGACTGACTGACTGACTGTTAGACTTGGCATCTTTTGGCGTGTTTCCCCTGACTTTTTGCTTTCTGACCTCCTGGTTTTGACTCTGTTTTTGCTGGTGTAATGATTCTGCGCACTTTCCTCACTGCTGTCCAGTGGGAAAGTGCAAGTGCTCCTGTATAAAATGTGTTATGGATTGGTGTTTCCATGATTGGCCTATTTGATTTATGTGTCAGTCCCTTGTAAAGTGCACTGAGAGTGCCAGGGCCTATAG
>CAWUFW010032841.1:0-13270 GCA_963921515.1 Calotriton arnoldi | reverse complement strand
CCACGGCGGTCGGAATGGATTTCCGACCGCCATCGTAATCGGCCCCTAAGTCAGGGTAGGTGCTGGCTGGACACTAAACTCAATTAATTTACTATTCCCACTCCAGTTAGCATTAAGTCATGGTAGGTGCTGTACACCAAACTTAATTAATTTACTATTTCCACTCCAGTTAGCATTAAGTCAGGGTAGGTGCTGGACACTAAACTTAATTAATTTACTATTCCCACTCCAGTTAGCATTAAGTCAGGGTAGGTGCTGGACACTAAACTTAATTAATTTACTATTCCCACTCCAGTTAACATTAATTCAGGGTAGGTGCTGCACACTAAACTTAATTAATTTACTATTCCCACTGCAGTTAGCATTAAGTCAGGGTAGGTGCTGGACACTAAACTTAATTAATTTACTATTCCCACTGCAGTTAGCATTAAGTCAGGGTAGGTGCTGCACACCAAACTTAATTAATTTACTATTCCCACTCCAGTTAGCATTAAGTCAGGGTAGGTGCTGGACACTAAACTTAATTAATTTACTATTCCCACTCCAGTTAGCATTAAGTCAGGGTAGGTGCTGGACACTAAACTTAATTAATTTACTATTCCCACTCCAGTTAGCATTAAGTCAGGGTAGGTGCTGGACACCAAACTTAATTGATTTACTATTCCCACTCCTAGTACTATAAAGTCATAGGAGATGCCAGACACTAAACATATCTAATTTACTTTTTCCAATACAATTAATATAATATCACTAACCATACTCTACATAAAAAATAATTTTTAATATTTCCTATAATAATTATTTAAACTATATATTTTAATTAATAAAAATATTTGTCAACATATAAAATTGAAATATTTATTTTTAAAATATTCTTTCAAACAATAATATTTATTCCTAAATATTATAACTCACATATAAATAATATTTTATCGACATACTATACATAATGCAAAATTATAAAGTTTATTTTTTTAAATAAATTAATGAATATAGATTTTTTTTTAATTAGAAAAATATTACATATTTATATATATTAATAACATATTTTGATTAAAATATAATAACGATTACATTTTAAATATTAAATTACATAATTTTCAATTTTAATATTTAAGTACGATTAATAAACCATTATTTTTAATAATACTTGAATTAAAATTATACTCTAAACAAATTATATTTTTTAAATAGATATAATTTTATTTTAATTATTCATTATTTTAAATATTTAGCAATTACTGTAAAACACTCCCCAACCTTATCCCCTATAAACCCAACATCCCAATCATAAAACAATATTTTCTAAATTCAAAACTTAAATTTCTAAATTTTAATTTTAAATTTCGAATTTATTAAAATTTTAATTCAATTATTTTAAAACACTCCCCACCCTTATCCCCTATAAACCCAACATCCCGCTCATAAATAAAATATTTCTAATTTAAATATTAATTTCTCATAATTTTTTTTAAATAAATGCAATTATTTTAAAACAATCCCCAACCTTATCCCCTATAAACCCAACATCCCACTCCTAAAACAATATTTTCTACATTAAATATAAAAATTTCGATTTTATTAAATTTTAATATCAATTATTTTAAAACATTCCCCACCCTTATCCCCTATAAAACCAACATCCCGCTTCTAAAAATAAATTACTATTTTTAATTTCAAAATTTCAAATGTATTAAATTTTTAAATCATTTTTTTTAAAACACTCCCCACCCTTATCCCCTATAAACCCAACATCCCGCTCCTAAAACAATAATTTCTAAATTAAAATTAAAAATTTCGAATTTATTAAATTTTAATATCAATTATTTTAAAACACTCCCCACCCTTATCCCCTATTAACCCAACATCCCGCTCCTGAAAAATATTATAATTTTTTTTTTTTATAACATTAACTAACTATTATTATACATAAAACAAACATAAAATATTTTAAAATAAAGTACTATAACAATATTTTGATATAACGATATTTTAACTGTTGACATTACAAAATTCGATATTTTTTACAACACTAAAAATCGATATTTTTAACATCGATATACATTACATCGATATTTAATACTATCGATATACTAAACTCTATATTAATGTATGCCGATATTAAAATTTCAATATTATGTCTACTTACCAGTTAGATCACTGGAAGCTGTACCAATTACCTTGCAAAGGCTCTGGCAAGGCCACCTTCACCTACTGTTTAATGGAAGCACGACATTTAGTCAGGGCAAAACAATAGTCTCTCATCAGTTCATAAGACATAGTAGCTGTCATCTTTTTTTTTAGAACCCATCAGGTTGTCATTGAGCCATCCAGGAACAGTTCTGTGGGGCTTAATTTAGTTTTTTGCGTCAGGGGTCTTTCTCATGGTCATAAATGCAATCAGCAAAGTGTCCATCCATGTTAGTTTTGTTTCTGAACATATTTCTTTGCAATCCTATTCTTGAGCACACCATCGTTTCCTTTTCACCGCACCTGCCGCTTCTGAGTGATAGGCACAGTGGAACGTTTCACTCATCCCTAGAACTTAACACACCATACAACTCTGACATGCCTCCGTTACATATTTTCTGATGTTCTTGTTAACTCAAACATGGTCCTACAGTTCACAAAGTCTCCTCTCCCGATGTGTCCACGGCTGCGCAATGTTACTGTCATTGGGTAAAGATACTTGTCTGGCAGCATGTACTGTATTACTGTTTTGTAAATCCAGCGCCCATTCAAATGTGTGGCAGGCACAGACCAATTTGCATTGTGGAAAAGTGGCCCGAAGAAAAATTGCACATTCCTTTCTTTATAGTTTTTTTCTCTTCTCTCTCTCCCTCTGGAAAACATTTTTCCCAGTGGAGAAAATCTTTCATAATAGATATTATTTTTTACTTGTAACTCATACTATTTCTGTTCTTATAATAATGCTATTGACGAAATTGTACTGTTGACTCTTGTGACTGAGGTATTAAGTATACTCAAATGTCATACCTTCCTCCGTCTGGAAATGGTAAAATTGCTTTACATGATCATATCTTTTAAGCAGTGTAAATATGACACCACATTTATTTTCTGTTGCTTGATAAGCCAGCTAAATCAGTGAAATAGGAAACTGTTATACATTGTAATACATAGGCAGCAAGTTTATCGTTCTAAATGAGTTCGTACTTTGTTATGGTTACACCCTGGGTCATTTAGGTTACTGCTTGAATTCATTTTAACACTGATTTTCACTTTATTAAGTCATAAATAAAATTCAGAGAATTGCACCTAAGAATTCAGTCACCTCCTTCATCTTCTGGTGACTCTTTCCTCCCATGCTAATGGCAAATACTGACCATTGTAAATGCATCTCTTTGAACTTTGCCACCCTGAATGCAAATTTAGATCACATCACAATTAAATTTATTTAAAAAAACTAATTGAGTGGCAGACAAGTATAGATGGATGATGAAAGTGTTAAATTTCATTTTGTGAGGCTGAAGCAAAAAACGTACATATATACAGAATTGAAAAGCGTACTCTTTGCATTTTCAGGGAATTGTGATCTGACAAAAAAATAAAAGCCTACCAAACTGGCTGTTATACATTTCTATCTCATAAATACTTAGGGGCTCATTAGGATGGCGGGCGGAGGCACCTCCGCGGTGCTGGCGGAAAATGACATTTACCGCACGCCAGCAGCGGTCCTCACGCCCGCCATATTACGATGGGCAAACATAGCCCATTTCCCGTCCGCGGCGGTGCGACGTGACCCGCCATAAAAATGCACCAGCCACCGCGGCGGTGTGAGCTAATAGAGCCCCACCGCCGTGCGGAATGACGTCCCGTCCGCCGTACAAATTACGATGCCCCAAACAGCCCGTCACACCGCAGCGGAAAAACCACCCAACCAGAGTCGGCGGAAGCACGACAGCGGAGCGCGAAACCAGACTCCCGGTCCCCTCCGCAATGGATCCAGCTCTACACGCCTTTCCGGTGCTGTACCTGCTCCACTACCAGCAAATAATGGCCCGTCACGGACAACGCCGCAGGTACGCAATCACACAACTCCGCACACAACCACAACACACAACTTCTGGGCTGACATACGGTTGCTGTCCACATCAGATACTCTGGTGTGGACAGGAACACATCCCCAAGTGTACCCACACATGTTCTACCTGTCACTAAATCACCCCTCCGCATCCGGGCCACCCATCAACCGCGAAATCACAGCAATGTCCCGGTCACGTCACCGCAGCGGTGCAGACGCGGGAAAACATGCGCACAATGTAGTAGGCAGGGCCAGCGTCAGGCATGGGCAGTCCACAAAGACTATAGGGCCCCACCTTCACCCTTCACACACTACGCCCCCCACACCAATTAGGGGATAAGCTGTGTGCTCCTCTTGTGCCCCCCCTGCACAATTAATCAGCCAGGTGTACCCAGACCCTGCACCACACACACCAAACAACCAGGGAGCCTGTCTCAGAAGGTGGGGGTGAAGAGGAACACCCTGCACAGAAGCTCAGGGACAGGGCATTCCTCCTCCTCACACCTACCTCCCACTCATGTCAAGCAAACTGAGTCCAATCACAAAATGAACACTCACACTGCATATGAACAACCACTTAACTGTACACACTGCCTGTCAAGCCACCCAGACACACCCCACACTGACACACAGCCACATACACATACCAGATGTCAGCAGCAATGGAGGACAATAAATGGGCTAGGCAAAAGTGAGGTGGACAGTGCTGGAAAGCCATGGAGCAAGCCACAAAGCATGTGCACATCACATGCAAGATAAGGAACATATCACACCACCCTTAGGCCATCAAATCCGACATGGCTGGCACAGTGAGTGAAATTAAACCACAGTGACCTCTGGGGCAACAACTCAGGGAGACAGCAAGGCAAGCCATGCATAGGCACAGGAATTTATAGGAAGTGTCTGAAGTCATACAGTGACCAGCCACACATCTGTCTCAACTTACTTGACATGTGTATGTCATCAGCACAACACACATGGCTCATTGTCACACTCCCTGACTGTCAAACACAAGTAGGACCTTCACACATGCCCCTCACCTACCCACCTCACACCTGCAACACTCCACACCTGTGAGAAACACACAGAATGGTGCAAATAAGGTCCTGTGAGTTCACTGACAACCAATCACACACCCTGTGCTGCATCCACAAACATCACACTCACACTCAGGGATGCCTGAACCAATGCGGACACAAAAACAACAGTCAAACACAAAGCTCACCAACAACATCCACAGAAGTCCAACAAGCCCAGACATGTGCAGCCAAACAGTGAAAAGGCAATGTGTCCCTAGACAGAACAGGAGTACACAACATTGTCACTCAGGACCAATGCACAGACACCATACCCCAACACAAACAAGAAGTGCATCATCTCAAAACAATCATGAACACAAACTGGGATCAATGGGACAATAAGCTAACACAGACAGACACACCACACCACCCATCAAGTCAACATGGTGTCATAGTGTACCACATGCATGCACATGCACAATCCTGACAAGTGACAGCTCAAAGATAGGAGGACATAGCACTAGTGTGCACTCAAAACAAGGCCAGCAACCAGAAAATAACTTGCTGCATGTGACACACACACAAGTAATCTACACTACACTTGCAACACACATCTGAATGTATCACAATGCACAAACAACTCACACACAATGTAATGCAAATAGAACATCACACACAGAGCATCTGTCAGCAGAAAGAGCCAACACAGCCCAAACACTGCATACATCCACAACAAAAACACAACAGATGCACATGCCAATACATCACATTGCAAATCAGCTGGACATCAGGGGATGCACACCAGGCAAGTACAAGGCAACATACACTGACAGCACTGCATGCAGGCCAAGCAGTGTGTGCACACCAACAAAATCAGTAGCACACACATCTCAGTGTCACACCATGTACTCCCACAACACAAATCAGCACAGCACACAGACAACATCACACTCTGGAAGGGTAGCAGTACTACACCAAACACACATACAGCTAACCCAACCCTCACAGATGCACAACTCAAGGACACCAAGGTGCAAACAACATGAACAGAGGACTGTGCAGCACAAACAGTTGCACTGCACATGAGCAACCATGACTGCAAACCAGTACAAGCAAATCACACATAACCATATGTGAAACTGTCCTGAGTGGCATATTGGTCCTGTGCACAGATCAGCACCACAAAGCATAGTGTAACAAATGAAGTGGTGGGGAGGCTCACACACTGGCAACCCAAGGGGATAGGTGACATGACAGTGAAGTGGTGTGTACGTCAGTAGTGGACAGGTCAGGAGTGTACTATACACAAATACATGGAGGAGTCACTCACAATGGGTAGGCTTCAGAAGCAAAGCTAGGGGATGGTATGACTCCACATCCCACATCCCATACTGGAGCCAAAAATGGCTCAAGTGACAGCAATGCATGAGAAAACTCACCAACAATGTCAGTGTGGCTGAGCAGGTCTGCACAGTGAGCACAAACAGTAACAAGACACATGGCTGATCAACAAAACACAACACAGACTTGGCTGTCACACACACTGCATACTCACAACTGGCAGCAACAACAAGTAGGTGTCCCCCGGGAGTGCAAGGACACACCAACACACTGCACAGTGCACAACCTACAACTCCCACATGTGCACACAATCACAAGCACAGGGCTGACAAATCAAACTAACAGGCACTCAGCTCCTGGGTGATACATGTGTGCAGTTGGCATTGCAGGGGCACACACACATCAACACTACTGACCAAGTCTCCCCCTACACACTTCATGACCACTCAAGTGCACACATTCAAATGTACCCATGTGACTAGGAAGACAGGCCATCACAAGATGACCATACACCAACACTGCTGTTCACACATCAAGAAAGATCACACACACATGATGGACCCTGGCCAGCCTGCCTGCAATCCTGTGGTTAGAATCCCCCTCTGTGCTGGTAGTGCATCCTAACATGACATGTGTACAATTTAGCAAACCTGACCATAGAATGATTAGGATAACAGTAGGCAAGTATCAAAGGGAACTAGCTACTGGGTAGGAGCTCCTGATATGTGTATGTAAAGCAACACATGTGTTTTTGAAGACCCTCACTCACCAACCTAGTTGGTGACATGCTTCATCATCGGGTCCCACCCAAGGTACCGAATGTACCTTGGGTGTGCTTCAACGCCTGGATGCAGCGGAGCTGGTTCAGTGCAGTGAGTGTGCAGTGAAGGTGAAATGAGTGTGGTTTAAAAACTGTCCGGAGGGTCCCGTTGAACAACAAAAGACTATTTTAATGTGTGGGCCCTCGGCAGTGATTAAAAGGAGAGGTGGATATCTCTGGAGATAGTTAGGCTCCGATATCCTGTGTGGTCAACATGTTTCAGCCAGACTCTCACTACTGGGCTGGCTTTCTTCAGGACCTTATGTGCGTGGGATTAAAATGGTGGTCTAAAACTATATGTGTCAGAGACCATCTATGTGGCGCACTCGCTAAGGTGCGTTATGTGATAGAGGATGGTTTCCTCTTGCGACGCATACCTGTTGGTAGGGGTAAAAAAGGCGACAAACAAACATACACATTGAAACATTTAGATTAAATCGTTTAAGCACATCCAATAGTGTGAATCAGGAGCGTGGTGTCCGTGCTCTATGCGCCACATAGATGGTCTCTGACACATATAGTTTTAGACCACCATTTTAATCCCACGCACATAAGGTCCTGAAGAAAGCCAGCCCAGTAGTGAGAGTCTGGCTGAAACATGTTGACCACACAGGATATCGGAGCCTAACTATCTCCAGAGATATCCACCTCTTCTTTTTAATCACTGCAGAGAGCCCACACATTAAAATAGTCTTTTGTTGTTCAACGGGACCCTCCGGACAGTTTTTAAACCACACTCATTTCACCTTCACTGCACACTCACTGCACAGAACCAGCTCCGCTGCATCCAGGCGTTGAAGCACACCCAAGGTACATTCGGTACCTTGGGTGGGACCCGATGATGAAGCATGTCACCAACTAGGTTGGTGAGTGAGGGTCTTCAAAAACACATATGTGTTGCTTTACATACACATATCAGGAGCTCCTACCCAGTAGCTAGTTCCCTTTGATACTTGCATATATACCCAGGGGAAGTGAACTAGCTTCTACCTTTCCTCGTTCTTCTATTTGATTTCTATCATTATTAGCAGCGCACAGCTGTAAGAGTTATCTTCCACTACCACCGCCATTCACCATGGCGGAGAACCCCGGCTTAACCTTCGCTGAAGAAGAAATCAGTGAAATTCTTTCTAACCCACCCCTAATGGCCGATGTTAATATATCCCAAGCAATAGCCCAGACAACTGACTGGGACAAACTCACCGAGCAAAAGCGCAACAGAATTCGTACCATTTTACATGGCGTAATCCTCACGGAGTATCTCCGTACCAACACAGCACCAAAGGGCCTATTAGTGACCAATGCCCCCAGGATCTTCCTGGAGGATGCCTCCTTCAGGAAGGACTGGGCACAGATAGCGTGGCACTGTACCAGGGACTGGTTAGTGCTCATCATTAAGACCGCTAAACGCCTCTCTGATGCCATGATCATTGACATTCAAGCAACTGAGAACCACTTTAAAACAACCCTTACATGTTTCAAGAAAAAACTGGATGAAACCAACAGGGAAGTGACAGAATACAAGGAGTACCTTACCCAATCTAAAATCCATAAATTTCAGAAGGACCTCAAAAGGTTCTTGTACAACAAAGCTTACCCATATGCTGATGAAAATTACACTATACCTCACCGACAGGAATCCAAATCAGACACTTCTGAGGATGATAGTTCATTTTCCAGCGGATCCAGGACTGGCAGTGCACAAAACAAACGTAACAGAGGAAGAACATCCAAATGGCGACAACCATGGGGCACATACCATCAACAAGGCCAAAATTATGGCCCACCGCTTTTCAACCTCCCACCGCAGAACCCTTTCTTCGGATGGCCACCCATGTACCAACCCGGCCAACAGGCCTATTACCAACCTAACCAACGCCCTCCTTTTTTAGGGAGAGGCCGCCGCTCACGAGGAAGGAGACGAAACCAACCCCAAGTACACTGGTCAGACGAAGAGGGACCAGCAGGGGCCACCAGAAGCAAAACAAGGGAACCACAACCAGGACACAGTGGAACGAGATGAATAAGACCAACCAACATACACCTTCTCTGGTGTTCAATCTGTCAAACATCCCACTCTCAACGACAGAGGAAGAGGTTCTCAACAAAGGACTCTCATTTGTACCTACAACTCGCCTAGATAAATTCCAGCTTCATGTGGAACTGGCGGAATTTTTTCGTAAATTAAAATTGAAGGCGTTCTTTCAGAAGCAGCCACTCACAGAGACCACACGCCTTACCAATGAAACAGGACTCAGACCTAAGTCCACTTTCCTCCCACCACCTGCATGCATCCCGGTTGAAGTAGCCACCTTTGAACAGGCGGTTTTTAACCAAATCGAGGAATTGAACCAATCGAAACCCTTTAACAACTTCACCAAAAAAGAAAGGGAAGCTGTACGTAATCTCCAAGACAACCCCCTCATTGTCATTAAACCAGCGGACAAGGGGGGAGGCATAGTTATCCAGAACAAAACGGATTATACTACTGAATGCAGAAGACTACTGAGTGATGCCAGAAACTACAGACGCCTCCAGGAAGATCCCACCACCACACTCCAGAACACTATCACCTCTCTGGTAGAGACGGCAGAGGCTCTCAACAAGATCTCTAAACAGGAAGCAGACTTCCTCTGTACCAAAAAGCCTAAAATACCATATTTCTACACGGTTCCAAAAATCCATAAGGACACAAGACCACCACCAGGACGCCCTACAGTGTCAGGAATCAATTCCTTATTGGAACCATTATCACGTTTCTGTGATTTTTTCCTAAACCCAATGGTGCAGAAGTCGTCCACATACATCAAGGACACGAAACATCTACTAAACCTGATCCAGGACATCGATTTTGACCCCATGTCCCAACTCTTAGTGGGACTGGACATCGAAAGCTTATATACCAGCCTCCCACAGGATGATACCATCAGGGTCCTCAGAACCATGTTGCAAGAATCTACTTGTGAGCACAACACACCCAGAGAATTCATTTTACAATGCGCAACCCTAGCCCTCAAACACAATTACTTTGAAGTTGAAGGTGATTTTTACTTACAGACGAACGGTACATCTATGGGCAGCGTCTTTGCTCCGAGTGTGGCTGGACTTTATGTCTACCACTTTGAGAAAGAACACATCCTACCAACCAATAACCCATACAACAAAAACATCCAATTCTGGCGTCGATACATAGACGACATTCTTCTGATACGGACAGGATCCAAGGATTCCTTGACCACTTTCCTCATATGGCTCAATGAACGGGACCCTTTCCTGCGATTTACCAGCAGTGCCAGCAATTCCAACATTGCATTTCTGGATCTCAACATCATGGCCATAGAGGGTAAACTCCAGACAACGACCTACTATAAACCCACATCAAGAAACTCCTTGCTTCAGTTTGGAAGTTTTCACCCCAGGCCCCTCAGGGAAAACCTCCCCTATGGCCAATTTTTGCGCATACGTCGCAATTGTAGCCACATACAGGATTATAAAACACAGTCATCCGCATTGGCTAAGAAACTAGGGGAACGTGGATACCCAGATAAAATCATCCGGACTACCAATAAACGGGCACGCAATCAATCAAGAGAAGCCCTTTTGGAAGACAATATACGGGAGAATACTCCAACCCCGCTTACTTGTGTCACCACGTACAATGCGGCCTCCAACCAGGTGGCCAAAATAATTTAAAAAAACTGGCGCATACTGAATACTGGTACCCTCACATGGGACCCCCACTCTTGCGTACAAAAAGCGGGCAGCCTCCGGGACCGACTGGTCTCTACAAGACCAAAGGAAAGACCCACCCCATGACAAACACTATACTGAATGCATGGGGCCTTCCAGGGATAGTAGGCCACTGTCCCTGCAGTGATTGCAGCGTCTGTCACCTAACAAAAGCAACCAAAACCCTGGATCTAGAGACAGACAAAACTTGGTACCAAACCAAGCACACGAACTGTAATTCTACAAACGTAATTTACCTTATTGAATGTCCCTGCTAATTACGCTATGTAGGCATGACAAGCCGCAAAGTTAGGACGCGCATCGTGGAACTCCGCAGCACCATACGTTGCAAAAAGAACCTGAGTAGACTTACAGATCATTTCCTTACTACAGGACACACACCTAATGACATCAGGTGGACCGTTATAGAACACATTGCATGTCACAGCACTACTAATGATAAAATCCTGTTACAAAAGGAACAACGCTGGATATACCGCCTTTCCACTAACAAAACAGGATTAAATGACAATATTCCGTGGAACAGTCTTCACTGTTATCTATGAGATGACCCGAATATTCTAGACACACTATACTGATACATGTGTAGTGTTTCATCTACACACTCAATGATGTACGATCCCCTGACTCAGAGGCTTTTGCATGCGCACTCGGTCCTTGCGGACTGCACATACTAAGTATGGAGACCTGTCTGCCTGCATTTCCACTAGCATGCAGAAACCATCCAGGCTTCACATAATGGGTGCCTCACTCAAGCTTAACACTGCCACCCATATCCTTCTATTTCTAAGCCATGCCATATCATAGAGGAAATTGCCCAATCATACTTTGAAATTACACGCATGATCCCCATACGTAGGGACCAACACGTGTGTATCTGGTCCACGCCCACACTGTATGTGGACACAGTACGGAGCATGGTCACCCTGCCACTTCACCTTCAGGCAGATGTGACCAAAGCGCGCCTCTTCTCTCGCATAACACAGCCAAAAATCTTTTCCTAAAAATCTTTCCTTAAAATCTTTCCCAAAAATCTCCCTAAATTATTTATAAAGTTTAGCCACATTATACAGGAAAATACCCGATAACCGTGTAATTTTACACATAATTCAATCAAACTTTAAACTTTATTTACACGCAGCGCCAGCAAACAAACACATGCGCTTGCTTTCTTCTCTGTTTACTCTACAGACCACGCACACCTGGAGCTCGTTACAGAAACCGGCTTTAACCCGCAGTGGCTGTCAAGGTATTTAAACTCCCGCTCCGCTCCAGGCATTCATCATCGGAGTTCCGATGCGGCCAGACTAGGTACGGAGACGGGCCTCTGATCTTGAAGAAGTAAGTGGGTTTTTTCTGGGGGGTTCCAGCCTAAGAGGGACACGGAGTCCCCCAGCCACACGGCACGCTAGAGAATTACACCGTATGTGCCTTTCATTTTCTCTTTCCAACACACAGAGTGTGACAATAGGTCGGGCCCCCCACGGAACTCATGGGGCACTTCTCAGACAATTTCTGAGTGAGCATATCATGTTTTTATTATTTTATCCTTTTACTCATCACTATGCATTATCGCACATTGATTTTCACTTGATAACGCATATATACGAGGCGTATACATTGTTTTGATTTAATTACAATGCACAAAAACGCCACGGTCCGTCTTCACCGCGCATTTTATCCGCATAGAGCACGGACACCACGCTCCTGATTCACACTATTGGATGTGCTTAAACGATTTCATCTAAATGTTTCAATGTGTATGTTTGTTTGTCGCCTTTTTACCCCTACCAACAGGTATGCGTCGCGAGAGGTAACCATCCTCTATCACATAACGCACCTTAGAGAGTGCGCCACATAGATGGTCTCTGACACATATAGTTTTAGACCACCATTTTAATCCCACGCACATAAGGTCCTGAAGAAAGCCAGCCCAGTAGTGAGAGTCTGGCTGAAACATGTTGACCACACAGGATATCGGAGCCTAACTATCTCCAGAGATATCCACCTCTCCTTTTTAATCACTGCCGAGGGCCCACACATTAAAATAGTCTTTTGTTGTTCAATGGGACCCTCCGGACAGTTTTTAAACCACACTCATTTCACCTTCACTGCACACTCACTGCACAGAACCAGCTCCGCTGCATCCAGGCGTTGAAGCACACCCAAGGTACATTCGGTACCTTGGGTGGGACCCGATGATGAAGCATGTCACCAACTAGGTTGGTGAGTGAGGGTCTTCAAAAACACATATGTGTTGCTTTACATATACATATCAGGAGCTCCTACCCAGCAGCT
>CAWUFW010032840.1:0-13271 GCA_963921515.1 Calotriton arnoldi | reverse complement strand
CAAGCCATACCTCGCTAGACTTCCCCGGGTGTATAGTTTTCAGAAGTGACTGGGTTAGGTAGGTTTCCTTAGATGGCCGCCGAGCCCGGGACCAAACACGCAGGTGCCCCCTTGCATAACCAGGTTGTTTTGTGATAGGTAATTTTGATGTCTCCACAATACATTTTGGGCCCTTTCCTGCTGCGGGTACTTGGCCCACCTACACAAGTGAGGTACCATTTTTATCGAGAGACTTGGGGGAATGCTGGTTGGGTGGAAGTTTGTGGCTCCTCCCAGATTCCAGAACTTTCCATCATAGAAATATGAGGAAAGTTTGAGGTGTGCAAGGGATTTTGGGTAACAGAGCCTGGTGAGAGCCACACAAATCACCCATCCTGGGTTCCCCTGGATGTCTAGTCTTCAAAAATGTACAGGTTTGCTAGGTTTCTGTAGGTGGCAGCTGAGCTAGGGTCCAAAATCCACAGCTAGGTACATTGCGAAAAAAGGGTCAGTTTTCACTGGAAAATTGTGATGTGACCACGTTGCGTTTTGGGCTGTTTCCTGTTGCGGGCACTAAGCCTACCCACACAAGTGTGGTACCATTTTTATTGGGAGACTTGGGGGAATGCTGGGTGGGTGGAAGTCTGTGGCTCCCTGCAGATTCCAGAACTTTCCATCACAGAAATGTGAGGAAATTGTGTTTTTTTGTCAAAGTTTGAGGTTTGCAAGGGATTCTGGGTACCAGAACCTGGTGAAAGCCACACAAGTCACCCCATCCTGGATGTCCCTGGATGTCTAGTTTTAAAAAATGTACAGGTTTGCTAGGTTTCTCTAGGTGCCGGCTGAGCCAGGGTCCACATCCACAGCTAGGCACATTGTGAAAAAAGGGACAGTTTTCACTAGAAAAATGTGATGTGACCACGTTGCGTTTTGGCCATTTCCTGTTCCGGGCACTAGGCCTACCCACACAAGTGAGGTACCATTTTTATCAGAAGACTTAGGGGAACACAGAATTGTAGAACAAGTGTTATTACCTATTGAATTTCCTGCATTTCTGCCTTCCAAATGTTAGACAATGTGTAAAAAAGAAGTCATTTTGAAAAATGTCCTCTAATTCACATGCTTGTATGGGTACCCACTACTGCAGCTTAACTCTATATTTTGTTCCCATTTCGTAAATACATAGGTGTCCTTCATACCTAAATTTCACTCTTTATATTTTACCAAATATATTGCTATATACCCGGTACACAATGACACAATAAAAAACCATTGCAAGGCACAGCTCAGTTATTGGCTCTGGGTACCTCGGGTTCTTGGTGAACCTACAAGTCCTATATATCACCACAACCTGAATGGTCTAGCGGACCTAACTGTATATTGATTTAAATATCTGCCATACTTAAAAGAAGTTATAGGTAAAAACACAAATGGCTGTTTTTTTCAACTCAATTTCATTATTTTTTTATTTAAACTGTTACCTTGAAGGATCTACACAAATGACCCCTTGCTGAATTAAGAATTTTGTCTACATTTCAGAACTGTATAGCTTTCTGGAATCCATTATTGCTTTCATACCAATGTCTACCACTAACTGGAAGGAGGTTGAAAGCACAAAAATTGGAAAAATAGGCTATGTCCCAGTAAAATGCCAAAACTGTGTAGAACATTTTGGTTTTATGACAAAAGTCTGCCTGTTCCTGAAAGCTGGGAAGATGGTGAATTTAGCACCACGAACCCTTTGTTGATACCATTTATAGGGAAAAACCAGATGCTTTCTTCTGCAGCGCTTTTTCCCAATTTTTCCCCCAAAAACAAAAATTAGCTGTATTTTGGCTAATTTCTCTGTCCCCTCTGAGGGAATCCACAAACCCTGGGTACCTTTAGAATCCTCAAGTTGTTAGAAGAAAAGGACACAAATTTGGCGTAGATACCTTATGTGAACAAAATGTTACAGGGGCCTAAGCGTAAACTACCCCAAATAGCAAAAAAGGCTTAGCACTGGGGGAAGGCTTAGCAGCGAAGGGGGTTAAGGAAAGATGGTATGACAACAAGTGGTACAAGCCTCGAGTGCAGTGTTCTGTTTGGTTTGTATTGCTTGAATTTAACTTATAGGTTGTTAATCTATGTATTTGGTACATTCCATCTCCCCTCCTGTCCTAGCCCTGTTGGAATGTACCATGACTGTTATGACCTGAAGATTCTACAGCTGACTCCAACTGACTAGAACCTGTGGTGGTGGAGAGGCGAATAAAGAATTCTCTTGTACTGCTCAGCGTTTTTGTCTTTGTAACAGTGGTGACGATCTACTGTGTGAGGACGATTTACCACCACCCTCAACTCCTTATCCAGTGACAGCTGTATTCTGCTATTTCTTCTTCAAGCAGTGAGACTTTTTTACTGTAACCTGTGCCATCACTCCTGCTCAAGATTTCTCTGATAGCTTGTAATATTAAGCAGCTCCTTACAATTTTTTTTCCTTTTTGATCCTCCTGGGATTTGTTTGTTCCCCTCCCAGCTTCTTCATGCATATTTAAGCTCTGGGCAGGGGTCCTCTCTATGGCTTTGAATTGCTGCAGCATCAGAGGTGCGCACCTTTTTTTAATGTGCCATTTTCCTGTTGTACATTTGGATTACTATTTTTCACTTACAGATGTGCTTTTGTTGTTCTCCTTCTGCTCGGCACTGATGAAGTGAACTCGCCTCGCTCCTCCTGTTCCTATGGCAAGCTTCCAGCGTGAAGCATCCCGTTGAGGAGTCGTGCTGCGAGATATCATTTTTCCCCTGAGGATTCTTGTTTCGGTGGGCAGCTACCGCTGTTGGGCGGGCTCTCTTCTGCAACGGACACTGCTTCCAGCTTCGGCACGACGTCCCGTCATTTAAGTCTTCCTGATGGAGGGCAGCCTTCTTGGAACAACTCCTTCCTGCCTTCCGGCCCCAGAGCAGATTTCCTGGGCAGAGCCTCAATATTTGGGAGGTCCCTGCCTGCTTCGTCGATTTCCTCGCTCCTCATCTTCGGCCCTTAGCAACTTCACGCCGATGGGCACAGCTATGGTGTAACCAAGTAAAGTTTTTATGTTTTTATTTGCCTCCCTGCTTGATTCTCACGCTGATGGACACAGCTGCATGGTTTTTACTTCAGTAAGTTTCTTAGCGTCTGTCGCTAGCGTTTATCTCATCCTTATCGTCAGCCCTTGGCAACTTAAAGCTGATGGGCACTGCTACTGAGTGATTAAGTAAAGTTTTTTTTTTCTTCCTTTTTTATGCTGCCCTTCTTTAGCTTCACACTGATGGGCACAGCTGCTTGGTTTTGAGTTCAGCAGGTTCATGATTTACCACGTTTGCTGGTTCGTTCTCAGCCTCGTCACGCTGATAGGCACAGCCTTACATATTGACTATCCTTGGACTCTGTGCTCATTTTTGTTATTCTCTTTCACTGTGCATGGGGTTTAGAGTAAACTGTGTTGAATTCCTGAAATATCTTCCACCAAACGTATTTCATGTCAGAATATTGATATATCTCTTGTCCTCTGTGTAATTGGGACATCTCCTTGCACGCCATATTTTATCTCTTCTCATTTCACAGTTCTTCTTTGGGAATTCCTCCCTGGAATTGTTTGTATCTGCATTTTTTTCTTTCTCCTATCGCTATGGCTGCAGCAAGTATGTCGCAACCACCTCCTTTTCTAAATGAAGACGGAGAACCTAATCTACCATGGAAACAGTGGAAAGGTCTTTTGGAATCTTACCTCATAGCTATTTGAGGGGAGAAGTTTTCTCCATTGCGTAAGCTACACACCCTGCTCCATAATTTGGGTGTTGAGGGTCGCAAAACATATGACAACATTTTATTATCTTCTCAAGATGATGAAGAAGAAAGTGATGGCAATGAGAATGTTTACAATGTAGTGTTAAACGAATTGGGAAAGCATGTTTAGGAAAAAATAAATGTGTGTTGGAAAGACACAAGTTGTTTTCGAGAGTACAAGGGAAGAGTGAAAAAGTAAAGTCATACATTGCTGCGTTGAAGGGGTTAGCTAACACATGTGTATTTGAAAGTTTAATGGATTCCCTCATCAGAGATCAATTGGTAACGTTTACCAACAACTCCAAGATTCAAGAGAGACTTTTAGTGGTCAACCCGGATCTTAAAGAAGCTGTTGACATTGCTGTAGGCATTGAGCATACCGCTGACTGTATGAAGGAAATGAAACAAGGCGGTGACAGTCATACTGTGATATATGTCATTAATAAACAAGTTACTGGGAAAGAAAATAGGAATACAAATTTGAATCAGGTATCGTGTAGTAGCAAACTCAAATGCTATTGTTGTGGGAGTCCAAATCCTCTGGCCAACACTTTTTCCTGTCAAGCCAGAGTAGTAGTGTGCCACAAGTGTGGCAAAAGGGGCCATTTAGCAAGGGTGTGTAATAAGCAGTGCCCCAAACCTGTTTTAACTTTAGAAAAAGACAGTTCACTTTAAACAAAACAGGTTTTCCAATTGCAGGGTGGTGGCAATGAGACAATGAGTTTCCCTTCTTGTAGTATCACCTTAGACAACAAACCGGTCATGGTGTTGGCAGATTCATGCTCCCCTTATACCTTGGTGGATGTAAATCTTTTTGCAAAGTTATTTCCTTGCCTCTAAAAGAGCCTACACATGCCAGATATCAAACCAGGTGGGTACAATGGTGACCCTATACCGTTATTGGGTATGACAACCATGGAAATCAGATTTACAGGTAGGAACACTGTGGGTAAAATCTATGTCACAGAGAAGGGATCTAGCTTACTAGGTTGGAGGCACCAAAAGGAGCTAGGAATTAAATTAGAACCTAACAGTCCTGATCAGGTACTTTTGGTTGATCCGTTGGTGGGTGGTAAGGATGTCTGCAGTGATTTTCCTGATGTATTCACTGATAAGCTGGGTTTGCTTAAGGATTATCAACATTGCATCAAACTCAAATCTAAGGCAAAGTCCATTGCACATAAAGTCAGGCCCATTCCTCATTTGATGCATGCCCCCTTGAGAGAGGAGTTAGACAGGTTGTTGGTCTTGGGAGTTATTGAGCCTATCGAAAGCTCTCAGTGGTTGGCTCCTATTGTCCTTGCTGCCAAGGCTTCCAACAATGGTGTACGGCTTTGCATTGATTTAAGAGACCTCAACAATAACATATGGGTGGACAGGCATCCCCTGCCACGCATCCATGAAATACTTACCTTGATTAAGGGTGCAAGTTGTTTTAGTGTTTTGGATCTCTCTCCTGCGTACCACCAGGTTGTTATATTCCATATAGGTACCCTATATAGGAGCAGGTGACATTGCAACCTTTCACCTATATTCTTCCCTACATTACATACATAACGGTTCTTAGGGACTGACCTTTTACCTAGATACGACACTGTATTCAGAACGCGGGTTTCCCCTAGTTCGAATCTCATACATTATGCATGAGGCTTCTTGGAAGCACAGCAGGACTAACAGCAGGATGAACATCTTCTGTATAATATCTCTGTATAAAGTTCAGGCCCAACGTCATCCTTTAGGCCGACACAGTAACACAGCAAGGTAGGACCCCTGGGGAGACCTATGGGTATATATACAGCACATCTTGCTTAGAAGGACAGAGGAGACCGAGACTTCCCGGCTGACACACTGACCAGAGACGCTGAGGTTCCTGCATGCAGACACTCCAGCTCGCAGTGGTCTAACATCCCTCGCGGGGTGTCCAACTCGAGACCAGGACGGAGCCCCATATTCTCTCATTCTCAGGTAATGGGGTTGACTAGATCCTAGAGGGATTCTTGGCATAACACCTACACAGATGCTAGGTACATTTAGGTACATCTAGTTAGGGAGGCATCGTAGAAGTACGCACTTTTTATCATGTGTTTTATGTACTTGTATATATTTATGATTTCTTCAAGATGGTAGAACTTTACCATCCCTTTATTTTCAAAGTACTGCTAATCATATATCTCTGCTACTGTCTAATGGTTGTTGCAGCTCATCTATTCTACACCAGAATAACAACTGTTCAATAAATACTTATTGAAAACGCCCAGCCTGTTTATTCTGTGTAACTCTCTGAGACAAACTAAGTGAGCACGAGTGACTGAGTGAAAGGTAGTATATTGTTTCCACAATTCTGAGAGATCAGGGTTGTCATGTTCTGAGGTTGCCAGAATCTATTCTCTCCTTGGGAAGAGGAGATTATAGTGGCACTGTGAGCTAGCTAATACAGATAGGCTAACGTATCCGGTGGGGGTGCACGGAATCAGTCTGCCACCAATCCCACAGTTTATGTTATCCAAAATGCGCAGATCCTGTATAGGTTATATAGGAACTACACAACAAGGTAGAGTTGCATCCGGATTCACGCCAGCTCACTACTTTTGTCACTCCTCTAGGTGCGATCCAGTACCTACGCATGCCTTTTGGTCTGGCGTCTGCTGCGGCCGCTTTTCAGAGGATCATGCAACATGTTTTCAGAGACATCCCTGGAACTTTATGTTTCCAAGACGACATCCTCGTCCATGGCAAGGATGTGGAAGAACACGACATAATGCTTAGGAGGGTGTTAACAAATTTACAAAAGGCAGGGCTCACTCTTAAGAAGGAAAAATGTTGTATTGGGGTGGGGACCGTAGAATACTTGGACACACCATTTCACAGGACGGCATAAAACCGAAGTTGAACTTAGTGAAGGCCATTCAGGACACGGTCCCTCCAACCAATACAGAGGATCTTAAATCCTTTTTGGGACTGTCGGAGTACTATTCTAAATTTGTAAAGAACTATGCCAGTATGGTGGAACCTTTGCAGGGTTTACTAAAAGCCAAAGCCCCATTCAATTGGAGCAAAGAGTGCCATGATGCTTTTAGTTCTGGGAAGGCCGGTATTGTTGCAGCTCCCTCCCTGGGCAGATTTGATCCTGCTAAACCTACTGTTTTGAGCACAGATGCTAGTAACAAAGGTTTAGGGGCCAGTTTGACTCAGTGGGTGGACGGAAATGAGCAAGTTGTTGCTTTTGCCTTTAGGGCTCTAAAAGGAGCTGAGAAGAACTATTCGGTTGTTGAAGAAGAGGCTCTTGCATGTTTTTGGGTGGTGAGACACTTCAAATTCTTTCTATGGGGAATACCTTTTACCATAAAAACTGACCATAAGCCCTTAGTGTACGCTTTCACCACTAAGGGATCAGCCAGAACCATACCCAGGATAGCTAGATGGATCCTAGAGCTGGAAAAGTACAATTGTAAGGTGAAGTACTTACCAGGGGCACACCACATAGTTGCAGATGTTTTGTCCCACTCTCCTATGATGGTGGACGAATAAACTAACATCAAGGAAGGCAATGATGTTGTTCTTAAATTGACAAGCTTGAATAAGGAAGAGTGGAATGAGTGCGTAATATCGGACATGAAGTTAGTTACATTGAAAGAATATATAAGAAATGGTTGGCCTGTTAAAAATGTAATTCCTCCTTTGTTGTCTAAATACTGGGATGTAAGGTTTGAGCTGAGTATTCAGGGGAGCACTGTGTGAAGGGGCGAGAAAATTGTTCCGCCAGAGAAACTAAGGGAAATAATTGGGGAGTTGGCACATGAGGGACATTTAGGGCGTAGCCTTACAAAAAATAAAATAAGCCTTGATTACTAGTGGCCGGGCATGGATACCATGGTGGAGGCCAAGATGAGAGACTGTATGGAGTGCAGAGTGAGTGACAAAACCCACCAGGCTAGGAAACTGCCCATATCACCTGTGGATGTCCCGGATAGCCCTTGGTCTAAGTTAGCGCTCGATATTATTGGCCCCCTGAATCTTAAAATGCTGAATGAGCGATTTGTCCTTGTGTTGGTGGACTATCACACTCGCTGGGTAGTGTTCAAATGTGTACATCAAATCAATACCAATGCCCTTATCCAGTTCTTAAAAGGAGCATTTTTTGAAGAAGGTGTCCCGGACATTTTAGTGACTGACAACGGGGTACAGTTCACTTCGGAAGCCATGAAAGAGTTTTTGTCTGATCTTCAAATTGTACACCACAAGACTGCGTTATTTTGCCCTCGGGCAAATGGATTGGTAGAAAGGATGAATTGTATGATTAAAGAGTGTTTGCAAAAGGCTGAATCATTAAGTATTCCTGCCGTAGATGCCCTACGTGACACTTTGTGGATGTATCACACTACGCCTAATTGTGACTCTACCCTTTCACATCCCTCAAAGATAGAGTCGCTAAGACCAAACTATCTGCTACTTGGTTAATGAACAAGGGTGTGTGTGCTGTAGACAGGAGTGACATCTCTAGAAGAATTGCTAATCACCAGAACAAGTACAAAAGCAGATATGACCAAACCAAACATGTGAAACTCTCAGTCTTCCATGAGGGGGATTGGTCTTCCTAAACCATGGAGGAAGGATGTTTGCAGGTATTCTGATCCAATCAGAATAGCTAAGGTAGGCAGGAATGTTGTGCATCTCGAAAATGGTCAAAACTGGGGTATGAACAAGATTGTTCCTCACATGTCCACTGTTGTGCCCGGTGTACACACAGTTCGTGGTAATGCTGTTATGGACACAACTCCTAATGTTCCCAGGAGAACCCAGAGAACTACATTTTCTCCTGTTTGGCAAAATGTCTACTGTAAAAAGTGACCTCTTTTTGCTTTCCCCTGTTTATTGCCCTTCTTTTCTTTTCTTTTCTTTTCTTTTCTTTCCATTTCCTGTTTTTCCTTAGCCCCCTGACTCCATTCCCTTTACTTTTCTTTTGTGTCTTTCTGCATGATGTTTCTACTCAGTTTTTCTTCCCTTGCATGGGAGGTGTGTTATAATCTATGTATTTGGTACATTCCATCTCCCCTCCTGTCCGAGCCCTTTTGGAATGTACCATAACTGTTATGACCTGAAGATTCTACAGCTGACTCCAGCTAACTGGAACCTGTGGTGGTGGAGAGGTGAATAAAGAATTCCATAGTACTGCTCAGCGTTTTTCCCTTTGTAACACAGGTATAGTGCTACTTTTCCTTGGGAGAGACTGGACAATGCAGAGTGCCTTGGATATTGCCCCTCTCGGCTATAGGTAGCCAGTGGAGCGATTGAAAGACTGGACTGGAGTCAGGCATTCTCTTGGGTGAATGTGGAGAAAAAGTCTTGCAGCAGCATTTTGGATGGGTGTTTTTTTGTGTATGATGAAAGGGGTTGCACAAAAGTATAGGCTGTTGGCATAGTCAAGCTTGGAGATTACAAGTGTGAGGATGGCTTGCAGTTTATGCTGCCGTGCAAGGTATGAGAAGATGCAACATAGTGTTTTCATCATGTAGAAGGCACTCTTTGTGACGTTGTTAGCATGCAGTATCAAGGATAGGTACGAATCCATAGTTACTCCTAGGTTTCTAACTTCTATTAATGTTGTAGGAGGGGCTTGACATTCCCTAGGACATATGGCGGTAGGCTGGTACTTTTGCATTGCCTGCAGGTCATAATCTCTGTCTTTATGGCATTGAGCTTTAGATGGTTGTTCATCATCCATGTGTTCACGACACGAAGGCACTCATCGAGATGTGAATTACAGAGGTCTTCAGGGCTATCCATTTCAAAAACTATTTGTAGATCTTGTAGATAGCTGCAGTGCCAAGCTAGACCTAACAAATTAAGAAAGTCTGTGTAATTGCAGCCCAAACTGGTTGTATGTAACTTTTTAGGAGAGTACATGGAACTTTCCTTATGAATTGACATGTTACAGCAATATGTGGGGCAACCGGATCCTATGCTTTCTTCAGGACTTAAAAGCATCTCACCCACCACCTTATCCACACAGTGAGATGCACTGCATCCTTCTGTCAGGTTTCTCCAATAATATTAATCATAATTTATTCCATTAAGTGAAATATATTTGAGTCACTTACAGTAATCCCTTATAATAAAAAAAATCTCTACATGTGAGTATGTATCCACATCTGAACATTCTTCCCTGTTTCAAACTTTCACATCCCCATATAATTTATAAATATTTTTAAAGGTACAGCCGTGCAGCCTACCTTCAATCGCTGAGCAAGGAAACAGTGGAATTTGCACTCCCCTGCTAGCCTAATACATAATACAACAGTCTACTATAAGCCGACCATAGGGATCATAAAAGTCAAAATGGCTAATCCATTTTACTTTTTCAGTTCTGCAGCCGCTTAATCATTTTAGGTGGAATGCCTCTGAAGTAACAAATATGCCGATGTCACGAGAATGATTTCACAAGGTTTATTTATCCAGAAGAAGAACCTCCAGGCACAGTAGTCAGGTAGCACCTGGTAACTGCCATTCACAGTCTCCTCTCAAACATAAACATTCTACAAAGATCACGGAAACAGAATTTATCATAAAACTAATAGGAGGAAATATAAAAAGGGAATAAACAAGGAAAACACTCTACATAACTTTAATACCACAATACCACATACCCTTCCCCCTCAAACAGAACAGAATAGGAAATAAATCCCCAAAGGTGATCATTTAGATAAATCAGCCAACAACTACAATCCAGTAGAAATTCCAAATGCTCCCATCATCCATTTTGGCTGCATTCTGAAATAATTTAGTTACAATGTAAGATTTGCTTAAGCGTGAGATGCTCTGACTCCTTCCGGTTCAACTTGTTGTTTACTAAATCACCAACACAACTGTCTTTGGTTTAACAGCTTTGCAAAGATTAAAGGTTTCTTTTCTTTTAGACTTCATCAGTCTCTCTCTCTCTCTCTCTTTGTCTCTCTCTCTCTCCTTTAACTCCTTATTTGAACTGTGGTAGCACCCCACATTTCCACTGTAATTTTTGACCCAAGGTGGACTCGTGGCAGTGTTGGGATTACGTTTTCTGATCAGTACAAAAGGGCTAACCCCTGTGGTAAAGTGAGGAGTAAATCTGTACTCTTCTACCCTTTTCTTCACAGCTTGAACCCAAGTGTTTCCATTGCGCAGTGCAATTTGAATGGTTTCTTTGAGCATCCTATTAAATCTTTCCACCATGCCATTGCTTTCAGGATGATAGAGAGAGCTCTTTTTGTGTGTTATTCCCTTGTCACTTAGGAAACTTTCTATCTCCCTAGAGGTTAATTGCAATCCATTATCTGTAAGTATACATTTGGGATTACCCTCTCTGGCAAAAACCTCGGACAAAAGTTTTGTCAGTGCAGCAGTGCAAATTTCGCTAGTGACTTCAACTTCTGGCCACCTAGACAACACGCCCATGACTACCAATAAATACTTACTTGATAGATATTTCATCCTTGTTGCCAATAGGAAGTAGCAAATCCAACGGAGAAACAAATATGCCTATGTCAGGAGAATGATTTCAAAAGGTTTATTTATCAAGAAGAAGAAACTCCAGCCACAGTAGTCAGGTTGCACCTGGTAACTGCCAATCATGGAGGGCGGCCGTTTTATAGTCCCGCCTCCACCCCACGTAATTTCCTGATGTGTAGGGTGCTCATGCCTCCAAACCAACGAGTTAATGAACTCGATAACAAACATACAAAAAGAAAAGGACAGCGATGTGGGAATTTTCCACCCGCATCCTACAGACAATAGGTAAGATTCTGCATATCATACTCCATACCCTTCAACATACAGTGTTCACAAAAGGAAGTGGGGTACTATGTTGTGCCTGTGTTTGTACGGGACGTGACAGTACCTCCCCCAAAGGCCTCCCCACAGGACGTGGCTTGGATGGATTGCGGGAATGGAACAATCGCACAAGGCATGGGGCATGCACATGAACAGCTGCTTCCCAAGTACGCTGTTCAGGAAGATAACCCTTCCAATCCACCAAATAGAATAACTTACCCTGATGTCTTCTTGAATATAGGATACGGTTAACTTCATATTCTTCCTATCCATCAATCACCAGAGGAGGTGGAGGAGGTGGTCTTTGTTAGTTAGTAGGCATAAAAAGTTTAAGCAATGAGGTATGAAAAACAGGATGGATTCAATATTCAGGAGGTAATTCCAATTACATGGCTACAGGGTTTATTATCATCTTGATTTTAAAAGGTCCTACATACTTGGGTTGAAATTTTTTGTACCCTTCCATGCGTAGATTTTTGAGGAAATCTGAGGAGTTCCTCTACTCCTAGGGACAACCCTTCCAATTCCCAGAACTGGCCTCATGCAGATGTCCTAGCTCAACTCCCCCAGGACTGGCTGGGTGATCATCGATATAGTGTCCGTGACCCTTCCCAGAGCCCTCCCCTGAACCCTCACCAGTGGGATTCGGACAAGGATTCTTCCTCCTCTCATTCTTCTCACTCTGATCCCCCAGGAAGAAGAAAAATTAATTCTGTGATCTCCCCAAAGTGCAACAGGGCCCTGTGGTTCTAAACACTTTAAGTTTGCCCCTGAGAACATTGTCCATCCTAGGTTCTCTGATTGGACTCCTGGCTGTGGCAGAGTATAGTTCCACAACATCCGGAACACCGGAATTAGAAACCTAACCATAGGAAGAACAGGGATTCCACTGAACATGTGTGGAAAAACCCCTCTTTCCAGAAAGAAAAATTATTTTCTAGAGTCCCCTCACCCACCAGGGTTACCCCTAGGTGGCATGCTTCATCATTGGGGTCCTCTCAATCCGCTGCGGATTGAGGCGTGCTGCGACTTGCGAACTACGTAGGAGCACTTGGTTTTTGGAAAATATGTGTGGTGCAGTGATGTGGAGTGGGAAAAATAGATTAAAAATACCTAGCTAGTGAGCTAATATTTTATTCCTGCTCCTAGTCGGTATGTTTTAAAATCAGGGGTTAGTACTAGGAAAAGACCTAACTGTAATGAGTATGGAGTCCCTAGTACTGGGTCGACATGTTTCGAGCTTTCCCCTAAAGCTCTTCTTCAGGACCACATGAGGGCCAGCCCCGTGCGTACCACTCCTAAAGAATCCTGTGAATAGGAAACAATGGGGTGCACACCTAATGTGTGTTCACCTGATACTTAATACATACGGTTGTACACTGACACGCTGTATTTTTGTTTAGGCAGAAATATGCCTCATGATCTGCAGGGGTAGAGGGGCTTGTAGTCACACCTTCGTCAAAGCACTCCTCTCGGAAAATGACCTGATGGCACCCCTGGAGACCGCAAGTTATGAGTAGTTATGGGACGTTAATTTGGTTCTGAGGTTGTTTCACAGATGGCCGGACAATGAGTCCTTGTCTAGGAAGCAACTGTCTGCTAAGTTTGCTATGTTGCTTTGTCTGGTGTCCTGTCGGAGTGTTTCAGACATTTATGCATCGGATTATTGCACTCTGATCCT
>CAWUFW010032839.1:0-13271 GCA_963921515.1 Calotriton arnoldi | reverse complement strand
AAGTTACGTATTGCTTCCATAGTCATCTCTGGTCAGTATCATCAATAATAATAATATTGCAGGACATCTTATTTCTGATTCAGTCTCCTTATCCACTCACTCTCAATACAGCTCATCTAGGAAGAAACATCCTACTCCATATTTATTCTTTATTGTAGAGAGGCTTCTCTCACTCTCACATTCAAAATACTTTCTCAAACACAGTTAGGCACTCATTAGCATCAGTTCCTTACTCTCACAATGAGCCCTTGCATCAAACCCCAGTGTTGTGTGAACATATATGGAGGCCATCCAGGAGTCAAGTAGTATGCCGATACTTCAAGCAAAAAGGTTAACTCAAAGGTTGGTTGGAAGCAGCACACCTAAATAACGAATACCCTTTCAGTGGCAGAAGAGCTTCCCTCTTCAACCTTCAACTCTTCCCTTCACCCTGACACCGCCCTCACTAGAAGACATCTTATACTTTCTATGCCGACGTAAGAATATTTTCCGCTTTCTGCGTGCCAGCTCATAGTCCAGGCTGGTAGGACACACATATAGGATGTAACTTGTTGATGTGGTGTCCCCTACCCCCAGACAAGACACATAAAATGAAGAACAATGAGAGCAAAACAAAAGTTTGCTCCTAGGTTTCATTAATCCTCGTCCACACAATTAAGACTGCACATAAAAAACTGCATAAGATAAGTTTCAGATCCACTTAAAAAATGCCAGAAAAATTATAAGACCACTACCACATGCAAAGCACCACAGCCACACTAAGGAGCAACGTTGACTCTCCTCTCTAAATAAACAACACACATGACACTCAACATTTACGGATATCTTGCAATAAAATGTAGGCTGTAATTACCACTCAGATTTTGAAGAAATACACACTTCATAAACAAACTCATTTTGGACTACAAAACCTCTATTGCATAAATGAAACCAAACCGAACCTCAGCGCCTGGATACCCCGCGGGGTGATAAGTCGTGCTTTACAAATCCGGATTGATTGAACCCACTTTGATATCTTTAGTAGACTTGTATAATATAAATAAAACTCAGCTCTTCCAAGTATCTTTCAAACATATTTTAATGTAAATAGAAGCTTATTTAAACATTTCTGAACCCTCCTGAGAAAAGTATTTACTCCTCCATACCCGCAGAAATTCTCACGTAGAAAAAAACATGTTGGGGACACCAGGATTCCGCTAATAATTTTACAGGACCTATGTGGTTAATGTGGCATTACAGGCATGGCTCACATTAATTTACAGTCATTTTAGTAATAGAGCAGAATGGAAACTCACGTGCCAGATATTTTTTTTATTCTGCGCCATTACCAGAATATTTGGAATAAGGCCCCAAGCATTAACAAGTGTATCATGTGTGATTACTGAACATTTCATTAAACGTGAAAATTACAAATAAATTGATCTAACCTTTTGTCTACTGTAAATGAATTTGCTGTAGGGATTAGTATCGATTGGCATTTTTTAATGCTTATATATCAAAGATGTGGCATGATAAAATCAATCTTGCAACCAACCTGCTAGTGTTAATTTTCACCGATAAAAAAAAGAAAAATATATAAAACTGGCCGCCAAAACATACCAGAGTATGGCTTGGCACTACATAATATCATTGCTTAGTGAAAGGACAAATGACCTCTACCACCCTGCCATTCAACAGCCATGGCAGACTCTGCAACCACAGTTGGGTGTCAGTATGCAGACAGTATGAATGAATATTTGATTAACTGCAGTTAACTAAGGAAGGGCTCATCCTACCTGACTCAATTGTGAATTGCCTTTTGAAAAAATCTGGAATCCACTCACGAGACAAATTGCATGTGGCATATGATCTGCATGGTGAATCAATGCCAGCAGCACTGGCACGCTTAACGTGCAATTCAGAACAGCATTTTAATTAGACTTGTTTTGAAAAGGTTGGCTCGCGTTAATACAATTTAATAAATAGTGAAGGGGCTGTACAAATATACAGTAGTGCAAAGTGCATGGGTAGCCCAAATCCACGATTAAAAAACACTGGCACTATAATTTAATGATACCTGGTACACTTATAGGACACTTCACAGTGAACGATCTCGTGGCACGGATAACACGTGGCTTTATAATCGCACTCACGGTGCTCAATAGAATGACCTACGACAGGTAAGTGGGCCGGTCTGGGTGCGACAGTGTGGCCTTCAGATCACGCACGCCTCCCCCGTGGACGCATGGACCCCGAGTTTCCTCGTCAGCTTTTGAAAAGATGACATTTTGGGCACGTGGGAAGTCTTACTGCCCACCTTCCACTATCACTATTTTAATCCCGTATACAACTCAGTAGAGCTGGTGTAAGAGCAGCCTGAAGACATGCCGCCGGGACCCTGTCTGGCATCACCGCGGGTGGGCGACACTGTACGTCTTTGCCTCAATCGATGTTAGCGCCCTTAACGGACATTTCAAACCCGTAAAGCGAATTGACTTGCTCTCAGCAACCAATTTGTCATCTTATTGACCCTCCACTACTTGTATTGACCCAGAAACCGGCCATGGGAGGAAGGCACGCTGCAGCAAAACCCAGGATGGCTTGGCGCATCGTTTAACTCTGCGCACGTGATGCTGTTACTCCTGGAAGGTGGGGCTATTCTCGCATTGTAAAACTACATTGAGTAGCATACAGAATATGATTAGGGCAAACATGCAAAACGCTGGGTCATTCCGACACCCTCGTCATCGTATTAACCTTATATGGTGTTTCACTCTTAAAGCTACAGGAGCACTGATGTGGCGTTTCAAAGACATCCGAGAGACAAAGTCCTATACATGACTGATAGGGGTGAAGACAGAAAAACTATCACCATGCCGATTGTTTCTCGATCGATTCGCTGTTTTATGTTGCCTTCACCTTCACCTTTACCTTGGCTACCTTGCCTTCCAAATTCCTAATGCAGTTTGTTGTGTGTAGGTAGTTATAAAGGAGGTAGATTTGGAAGAGATCCGTGTCACAAACCCTATTTGCATAATAGTCGGAATAAGAAGCGTTTAAGACATTTTCACTTCAATTCTCCTTCACAATGCCTTTGCAGTTTGCACGTGTTGGAATCGGACACCTGGTGTCCTCTACTGATGCTACGGACATAAAAGTAACCGTTGCCCATTTACAAAACACTCGAATTTAGAAACGGTATTCGAAAGAGAAATTGAGCAAAGTGCCTAGACGAAAGGCAAAGGTCGGAATGGCAGGGCATTTGGTCTGAACCATTCATCTTTTTAAGTTAGATAAATGTAGTTCCATCTAGCTAGGCTATATATATATATAACACTTAAGTGCAACAAGTTAACAGTTTGTGGTGAATAGCATAACACTACTAAATATTATTCATGTTTAACCAAGGTATTTCAGGACCGACAGCTGCAGAGGGCAAAGAGCTGAGGAAACGGAAGGTCACTTTAATGCTACTGCTAAATAGCCCAGAGGCAGTTGTATCACTTTTAACCATCTCAAGATTGTTAGCCGTCAGCATATTTAAAGATTCAATTCCAACTCCGAGCCCTTAAACCACATATATATATATATATATATATATATATATATATACATACACACACACACACACACATACATATATATGCAAAACTACAAGTCCCAGAATGCAACGTGTTGTCTAAGAATCTTTGCCTGGCTAAAGATGTCGTGGATGCCATGGTAGCCACAAGACAGCTATGTGTTTGGGGAGGCACTTCCACTGTTACCAGCGCCCACAATCTGGAGCGCTGGCTGGAAAGGTTTATCAGTTGCCACTCACTTTGAATTCACGCAGCGTACTGCGATCTCCCTGACCAGCTTTCATGAGCAGGCAGAGAGATAGAAGAAAAGGAAAACATCCCCATCAACCTGCCAATCCCACGCGAAAATCTGAGCCGGGTCCCCGGGGAACGGGGTGGGCCAATGCTGTGCATTGTCTTAGCAATTAGAGAACATGCCATGCCAGCCACCAATCTCGGGCTGCTCCGAAATTTATTATAACATGCAATTTAGCAACAGCTCAATCACCGCGGACATGACAGCGAGAGGGGCATTAGAGCACTCACGGTTTTATTATCTGTCCAGAGAGTGCTGGGCATTATCGCTGTCTCTGGGGAGGTGAAGCCGCTCCCACCGGAGCCAAACACTGCCCCTTCCTTCAGTCATCATCAGCTATCAAAAGACCCGGGAACGGTGTACTCCCTCCCCCTTCATGCCCCTGACCAACCCCCGCAGGTGCTGAGCACAGCCCATTAATTCTGCATCTAAAGCACCTGGGAGATGACTACTCCCTCCTCTGCCTGGCCACTAGCACCATGCACACCCGGCAATTCACTCATCTGCTGTCAAAACACTGTGGGTAAATTAGCACTCCCCCTTACAGACCTGACCACCAGGTCAGAGGGGGGGCACGTACAGATTTCACGCAATTGACACTAGAATTTTGTGTTGACGCTTAACCATCAATTCGACACAGACAAAGCAAAGCACTTTACACCTGCGCTTCCCACCCCGTCACTCTCAAAGTACTACCTGCGACGTCTTTTAAAAGAAGCACGGGGCTACTTTATGTAAAACGTCAAGACACTGAAATAATGAAAAGAACGGGAGGCAAATACACCCAGTGACTTAACTGCAGGTATGTCATTCACATATTTAAAAATAACAGAAAAGACTAAGATACATATATTAGTTCTTGTGCGGGCGTTAGGCGAAGTCAAATCAGTACAGCCTATAAAACGCAGATAAGTACTGAAAAGAGCATTACCAGCACGTCCGAGGAGCTTCACTACACCACTTTCTCCCTGAGAACTTCGGGTGTTTTCATCTTTCTGTTTGCGACAAAATTCCACTACTTTCAAAAAAAGGTTTGGAGGCTAAGGAGGTGGCTTCGCACACACCTCCGACAGAAACAAAATTCTGCACGGGTTCTTTTTTTCCTCCCTCCTCCTCCTCAGAAATCCGCCTCTTCCACACGCTTGCCCCCGTCTCCAGTTCTCCTCAGACCGCCGAGCCACCCAGCAGGCTCTGGGAGCAGCAGCAGCAGCTCAGTGCTCCGACCTGCAGCCTCTGCATCTAGCCATCAACCGCTTCGGAGCACAGGCACGCGCGACCCAATCCTCGGGCTGCAGCCACACTACTCCCGCACTCGCACACACGCAGCGCCGATGCCAGCCCCAGCCTGCTGCTGCAGCACTGTCTGCAGGACCTGCTGCTGGGACTGCCTGCTCGCCTCCGCCCCCTGTCAAGGGCAAACGCATGTAGGAGGGGGCACACGCGTGTGCTGCCTGCTTGTGTCCTGATTTAGGGGAGCAGGGGGTGCAGCTGCTTCCCTGTTTTGTTTTTAGCGCCTGCTGGGTGCAGGTGTGGTATTGCGGTTCGCACACATACCTGTCTTTTGCAACAACAACAATCCCCATGCCTAGGCAATTCATTCATATGGAGACAGGGAGATTAAAAGTATAAGCGAGTGGATTTTCAGTTCAGTGTATTTTTACAGCAGGTGGGGGATTAATCCGGTACATGGCCCACGGAGAGAAGAATAAACCATATGCGGAGAGCTGCGGCATACAAACACTGGAAATTATAGGGGTACGGTGCCAATTCACAGGAAAGTAAGCAATCTTGCCGTTTCAAGGAGACATGAAAAGACAAGGTTGCTTACCTTGGCTTGGATGGAAATATCAAAATTGTACAGCCTGTTAGAAGGATCGGCAAGGTAGACGGAATGCAATATTTTCTAAATATTTGTGTGTGTGAATGACATTTACATTTGTTACTTTGAGGTAGCTGGGGAGGCTGGGGACTTTCCATCAGGAGAAAATTCGTTGAAAGTTTCCCGTCCACCTTTTAAATATGGAACCAGCCAACCAGCTTGTTATGACCTGAATATGAGTGTCTCATATTTCCCATCCCTGTGCAAACCTTGGATTATTGCGCTCACAATTAATTAATGGGTACAGTAAAGTTCGCAATTTATGTTTAAAATTCGCAAACTATGTTTACATTTTAGCAGGTCAAACCTGCCGAAATTTTATGGTGGAAATGCCCAGTATTTTTTGGGATATGCAGATTTTGATACAACAAGCACCAACGTCTGTGTTTTATTCCCCCAAAAGTCACAATAAGTATATGTCACGTCCAATAAATTACTAACCCCTGGGTTTTAGATTTTATAAGGTGCAACAAATATCGACAACTCATCTGGGGCTCAGGTTTTCGGGCCGTAAGCACTCCTGATTTTGACACTGGAGTAACTGAGGCACGGTAAGTTTTGGTTTGCTCAAGACCAGACAAGCTGCTGTGCTGGAGAACTCGGCATTTTAACACAAGTCTTCTGATTTCACAAATGACAAGTCATCAACTGGACCAATCTTAGGTAGGGTAGGCAGTGATTTGCTGAACGCACCACAACTGTGTACAGTATTTCAGAGTTGAAATAAATTGGCTGATTGGTTGATGCAGGTGTAAGCCCCGCTGAGGCAACAACCTCAATCCTTGTCACGGTGAACCACAAAAAGCCAATAAATGACCAGCACTTTATCCTCCGGTAGCCTGGCACAAAAGTAGTTAGGCTTAAATTAGAGGCAATGTGTAAAGTATTTATGTAGTACACAATCATAATACAGAAAAAATATAACACAAGAAAAACCCCAAACCAATTTAGAAAAATAGAGTAAAATTTAATAAATCAAACGATACCAGAACAACAGGAATCCAATTAGTAAATCAAGAGATATTCAGTTTTGAGTGTAAATAACATCTAAAAGCACAAAGCGCCACTCGCAGTCATCTTGTTGCGATAAACTGAGATAATGTCACATGTTCAGGCTGACCACAATGGAGTACGGGTTGGATACAGGGACCAGGTTAGTCCAGCTGAACAGTTACATTCTCAAGTCTGGCATGAAGAGTTCTGTTCACGTTGGAGGAGGCTGCGAGGAGACTAAATTAAAGATTTTCACCTTCTGTCTTCTTGATGGAGCTCCCACTGATGCCAGCCAAGGGTCCGGGACTTGGGGATGGGGGTGTACCTCTTGGGGATCAGGGCCCACTCCATCAGAGGCCAGCAGCAGAGGTCAAGTCAGGTCTAATTGCAGTTGGGTAGTTGCAGGGAGGCCTCTGGAAGCTTCACTCTTGGAGTCACTCTGGGTAGCCTAGTATGAAGGTTAGCAGATCCAGCCCTTCTTCAGACAGCAAGGCATTTCTTCTGGCTGCAGGGCAGTCCTTCTAAATCTACCACAGGTCCAGGAGTCTACTAAGGAAGTGTCCTTGGGTCCTATTTTTAAACCTGTGAATGCCTTTGTGGAGGGGTGGCAGGTCTGGTTCTAGAAAATTCTTCTCTTTCCATGTCAGGGCTCCAAACTGTCTGGGGTGACAAAAGGCAGGAATCCTGGTGTCCGATTCCTTTATGCATGCTGGAGCAAAGCCCTTTGAAGTGTAAGTGGGACAGGACATCCATCGGGAAACAGCGTTTATAATGCTGTCAACACCACGCGGGTAGGTAACAACGCGGACGTTACATCGTCCGCGTTGTTGCCACGCATGGCATTACATCGCAAGTCGTTTCTACGACTTGCGCTAGATGGCGCGCAACACCAAGGAATGTGTTGGATTTTAAATCCAACACATTCCTACTGTTGCGCTAACTGGAGTAGGAATAGTAATTTATACTATTCCTAAGTCCAGCGCGCCATCTAGTGCAGAGTCGTAGAAACGACTTGCGATGTAAAACCATGCGTGGTAACAACGCGGACGATGTAACATCCGTGTTGTAACCTTCTGCGTGGGATTGTATGTCGTAGTAACGTCATACATTCCATCCATCCTGCCATCCTGGTAGGAAGAGCCTCTCCCAGCTACAACCAGGTCCAGTTGTTTACTGTGTGGGCCCAATGTGCATTGGTAATGGGGGAGCCATTAACAGACCCAAGCAGCTGGAAACTCCTAGGCCTCAAAAACTTGTGGGCAGCAAAATACCAACTTTCTTAAGTGATATTTTCAAAATTGGTAATCTAAAATCTGACTTTACCACTAAAGTGGATTATAAATTACAATTCATTTGAGTGTGAACATCATATCTCTACCTGCTCCAAATCCATAGTTATCACTTATTATTGAAATAAGGTAATTCAGTGTTAACCTATGGTCAAGATAGGCAATGACGTTAGGGATTTTTCACTACTAGGACATGCAACATTTAAATACACATGTTCTACTTTTAAATATCATGCATGTTACCTATGAGCCTTTAAGGCCATTTTAGAGATGACTTGCAAGTATTAAAAGGATTAGGTCTGGAAAAAGGTTTATTATGCCAAGTTGAAATGGCAGTTTAAAACTGCACTGCACTGCAGTTTAAAACTGCACTGCACTGCAGTTTGCAGTTGCAGGCCTGAAACAGGTTTTAAAAGGCTACTTTAATGGGTGATACAATGATTGCTGCAGTCCCACTACTAGCATTTCATTTACAGGCCATGGGTGTATGTAGTACCATACACTAGGGACTTAGAAGTTAATTAAATGAGTCAATCAGGTGTAGCCAATTTCATCATGTTTTAGGGAGAGAGCTCAAGCACTTTAGTACTGGTTAACAGTGGTAAAGTGCACAGAGCCCTATAGCCAACAAAACAAATTCAGCAAAACAGGAGGGGTGAAGGCAAAAGGTATGGGGGAATACCACACCAAGGATGTCTGGTCTAACATATGTAATAGCGGGGTATCATATTTCTTAAAATTTTATATCTAATTCAAACGATTATTTGCAAGGCAATGGCAAAGCAGAAGTGATGTATCCTTCACATATTACAATGCACTGCTTGTTTACATAACATCATACAAACCTTCCCTTTAGAGGTACTGGTGAATGGTGTAAGCAACACAAGATATTTCTAAGTTGTTTTAGCAGCTTGCTTTAATCAAAAGTCCTGCATTTTAATGGGAAGGGAATGGAAAAACTCTTCAAACCTGTCTCAAATTTAGGGCCCGAATGCAACAAAATGTGGGTGCAAATTTCACACTCACTAATATGTAATGATGTGGGGGGACATTTATTTCCGAGTCTGACAACTGCGAGCAGGGAATAACATCTAAATTGTGCACCTCTGAAAGGGGAATAGACTTCATTAAGATTTCATGTAATGTATTTGCTCACATGACTGGTAGCAGGTTTAACGTCTGATAAATAGTGGGAGTAAACACCCTTCATATGCACCCACCTTCCAATCCTGCTTGTTCCCAAATGGGAGTTTGCACTTAAAACGGCCTCTGCGTTATTGGGGCATTAGTCTTTCTTTAATCAGATGCAGTGACGGATGAAGGACAGATCCATTTTATAGTAACAGAACAGAATCTGAATGTGCATGCCTGGATATGTCCACAGTAAAAAAACTTGTAAACACTACAAATTAGATTGTCAGTTGTTCTGGAGTACAACGGGATTAGAGAGGGTGTTCGCACTCATTTATTTCCCTTCTGGGCACTTCTATATTCTGGAGCAGGTCCTGCCGTAAACCATGTTTATGCACATAAGGGCTCCCCCTTTCCAAAGCATGATGATAGTCTGCCAGGTTGAGAAAAAGTCAACTTGACAGACACTCATCATGTCTGTGTCAAGCAGCCAAGCAGTTTACATGCGGTAATTTGCAGGTGTCTCGCAGCCTAAACCAAGGTTTGCCAGACTGAAAATCTCACAGCCCTGAGGATAGTGACACAACAGCCTAGCAAAACCCTGTGAGGATCTTCCCCATGATGATGTGAGGGAGCATCACGGATAGCCCCTGAGGTGCCCAGGGCTGACTAGTGCTCATCGGTGAGGCCTTGATCCAATGTTTCCCAACACGTTATAGAGAGAGGTAGGATCAACAAGTGTCACTAACTCCATCCCATTGTATGACGGGTCAAGGCAGCTCCTCCTCTCATTCGCTTCCCCATGACAAAGTTATCAAATGAAAGTGATGGGATCTTCTGTTTCCTCATTGCCTCTCAAAGTCTCCATCTTCTTCTTGGGCCGATGTGCTTATCACTCCTACCTACTGCTGGCCCTGCCTTCAACCACTTCAGCCCACTTAGTGCTTTACTGAATTTTTGCATATGTGTATAAATTAATGTATGTCCATCAGCCCGTGTACGCTTTGAATGGATGTGTGCATGGGTGTGTGTGAGTATGGAGGTGTGTTATTGTGAAGGAATTGGTGAATGCATGTGCTTGTGGATGGATGTGTGTATGTGCGCCTGTGTTTGCGCTTGTGGGTAGAAGTTAGTGTGTGCATATTCCTGCACCAATGCTCTTTAAAATAACCAGATGCCACTGATCGTGTCACAGATTTATATGTTCCCTTTTCTGTTATAACTATTTGATTGGTGCAAATGTGATCTCGAGAGGGGTCACCAGCTTCCTGAGCCTCATCCTGCCGCCATAGGCCCTCAAGGGTATTCAGAGAAAATATAGAAATTTTATTATTGTCCTACAGAAATATGGTGTTGGAAATATCGCAATACAGAAATATCATCAGCAAGAATATCATTGACAAGAATATCGATTTTAAGGTAAGTAATATCGATGTTGAAAATATTGTTGTTAATATCGATTTTTAAGTATTTTTGTGTATCTGACTATATATTTTAATTGTATATGTTATAAATTGTTTGTATAAATATTGGTAATGTTGTTTAATATAGGTTGAACATTTTTTGTTGTTTTTAAAATTAATGTAATAGTTTTAAATCATTTTAATACCGTAGCGGGTTGTGGGGTTTGTAGGGGTACAGGTTGGGAAGTAAATTATTTATAATTAATAACTAATTTTTAATTAATATTTAATTGTTAATCATTTCTGCTAATTGTATAATTTTCTTTTTAAGTTAGTTTTAGGTGTGGTTGTGGGTTTTGTAGCGGTATAGGGTGGAAAATAAATTAATGAGTATTAATTAATAATTAATTTTAATTAATAATTTAATTTATGCCAATTGTAAAAAAATGTAAAGTTAAGTTTCAGTTGTGGATTATGGTATTTGTAGGGGTATAGGGCGGTAAGTAAATTAATTAATAATTTTTAAATTAATAATTATTTAACTGATAAATATTTAATTGATAATTATGTATATTAATTGTATACTTTTTTAAAGGTATGTTTCAGGTGTCGGTTGTGGGTTTTGTATGGGCATAGGATGGGAAGGAAATTAATTTTAATTAATTATTTATTATAATTTATTATGTAATTGATAATTATGTCAATTGAGTAATATATTACATTTTGTGGTGTGTGTTGTTTTTGAATGGGAAAGAATAAACATTTATACTTAATGTTAATTTATAAATATTTGAGAAATTATGTAAATTTTGCAATTAAGATTTTATTTAAGTTATATATTAGGTGTGAGTTGTTGCATTTGTAGAGGTAAAGTGTGGGAAGTTAATTAAATACGAGTAGTTTATTATTAGCTAAATATTTTGATTGTTTAATAGACAATTATGTAAATTATGTCACTAACATATTCTACATTTATATATTAGGTGCTGGTTGTTGTTTTTGAATGGATAAAGGATGGGAAGGCAATTAAATATAATTATTTTAATATTAGTTATTAATATTTTAATGGATAATTATGTAAAATGTGTACATATTATCATTTTAAAAAACATTTACGATTTGTGTTGTGTAGTTTGTAGAGGTAAAGGGTAGAAAGTTATTTAAGTAAGAACACATTTGAAAATAGCAATTTTTTTAATTGTTATTTATTATTGTATGTGTTAAATCTGTTGTGCTTTTAATTGCAAGTAACGTATATTTGGTTGTCATTTTGAAAATATAGTTTGGGATTTTAATTCTAATAATGTTTGTTTTAATTTATGATATACATTAAACATTGGAATAAATATGCAATTTGTATATTAAAAAAAATATATAGACTTTTTATATTTAAATACATTTCTTTTAAATTTAGTATAGTTTAGCAAATATTTTATACTGCTTGATGTTAATTAGTCTGTTTATATTCTTGCACAGGGTGCAGTGGGAGTGGTAAATTTGACCCTTTGCAATCCAACACTTTCTGTAGTCTTGCACTGATTGGAGTGGGAATAGTAAATTTTACCGCTCATGAGTCCAACACTTTCCCCACTTTTTAATTTAAAAAAAAAATTATTAATGCAAAAAAAAAAATTAAACCAATATATTCAACAGTACCGTACAATATATATGACAAATAAATCATGAACAAAAGGAAAACAAGAGAATAATGCATTAGTAAAATTTCCCCCTCCCCCAATTTCCCCCCACCCCTTACCCCCCCACCCACCCGGGAGTTGGTCACCCTCTGGTAAATTTCCAGATTCAAATGTGAGTTTTGAGTTACTTTTAATCATTCACTCATTATACCCTAACCATCTAGTCAATGGAGCCCAGATTTCTCGACCTTTAATTCGGGAGCGTAGTCCCCTCCTTGCATAAATGGCTTTTTCCAGGTTATAATTCGCAAGTAGCTGGGAGAGCCATTGCTGAAATCCTGGTGGATTTGGATCCAGCCAGGCCGATGCTAAACATAGGCGCAGGATTGCCATGCCAATAAACACACATTTTTCTCCGGGCTTCCCCTGTAAATCCTGATCTACCCCGAGTCCGATTAACGTCGGAGAAAGAGAGCAGACAATCCCCAGGGCTTCATTGAAAAAGCTGGTAATTTCTCGTTTTAGGTTGTCCAAAGCATCACAAATGGCAAAGATGTGGCTAAGATCTGCTTGATATAAAGCGCAGCGAGGACAGATGGTCCCTCTCCCCACTCAGCAATGTTTTGGGGGGTATAATAAAGCGAGAAGCATGACTTATAGTATTGTGCCTGAAGTCGGGCTGGTACTAAAATATTCTGTGCTACATTAGCTGAGTGGAAAAATAGGTTTTCTGGGGTACCAATCTCTGCATTCCATTTTAAAGCTCGGCTTTCCATGTCATCTGGCATTAATGAATTAAAAAAATCATAGACAACACCTATAGACAAATCTCTATTCTTTCTAAGTTTATCTATAATTTCAATATTAGTAAACCCTACCGGGCCCCCCCCTTTCTTGATCAAAAAATCTCGAATTTGTAAAAACTTGTAAATATCTCTCCTGTCTAACCCATACCATTCTCTAAGGCTCTCAAACGAAACCAGTCCTGTTGGAGAAAAAAAAGCTCCAAGTTTAGTCAGACCGACTTCACTCCATCTTTCTATTATAGAACCTTTAAAAATCTCAGGTAGTAGGCCTTGGCTTG
>CAWUFW010032838.1:0-13271 GCA_963921515.1 Calotriton arnoldi | reverse complement strand
CATCACAGTGGTCATGTACACGTAACACCCAGGATCCTGTCCCCATGAACACATGCACAGCCTGGGGGTGGCTGCCCACAGGTGACACCCACAGGACAACATGTACACCAACATACACACAATAGGAAATGCAGCCTTACATGCCTTATGATAAAGTTTGGACAGGCTGTCGTGATGTAGGTGTGCCCCTCACTCCCTGGGAGCTATCTGTGGCTGGCATATGTCCATATGAGACAGGCATGCTGACATATGCCAGTCACATGTACAGTGATGCGTTGTACTGCAATGGACCGATCGGTGCCCCGGCCGGCCCATTGCATTCAATGTGTGCGGGTACGCGTTGTACCCCTGTACGCGTTGTACTGCAATGGACCGATCGGTGCCTCCGGCCGGCCCATTGCATTCAATGTGTGCGGGTACGCGCTGTACCCCTGTACGCGTTGTACTGCAATGGACTGATCGATGCCTCCGGCCGGCCCATTGCATTCAATGTGTGTGGGTACGCGTTGTACCCCTGTACGCTGTTGTACCTGCAATGGACCGATCGGTGCCTCCGGCCGCCCATTGCATTCAATGTGTGCGGGTACGCCGTTGTACCCCTGTACGCGTTGTACTGCAATGGACCGATCGGTGCCTCCGACCGGCCCATTGCATTCAATGTGTGCGGCACGCGCAGCACCCCTGTACGCGTTGTACCCCTGTACGCTGCTTGAACTGCAATGGACCGATCGGTGCCTCCGGCCGCCCATTGCATTCAATGTGGCGGTGCACGCGTTGTACCCCTGTACAGCGTTGTACCCATGTACGCGTTGAACTGCAATGGACCGATCGGTGCCTCCGGCCGGCCATTGCATTCAATGTGTGCGGGTACGCGTTGTACCCCTGTACGCGCTTGTACTGCAATGGACCGATCGGTGCCTCCGGCCGCCCATTGCATTCAATGTGTGCGGGTACGCGTTGTACCCCTGTACGCATTGTACCGCAATGGACCGATCGGTGCGCACCCATTGACAATGGGCTTGCCTGGCAACGGACGCGTTTTCAATTTCGAACGAGTCGGTTGCTGGAAAATCAGTTGGTCACCCACAACAATGTTGCAAAATCATGTATGTCATGAAGTTGAAGATTTGAAGGATGCTGTGGGCGTGTTTTGGTGCTGCTATTCCATGGATTGGCCAGATTCAGAAGATGCAAACGACTTGGACCTATCACTTTGGACACAAGGGACAGTATCTGCCTCTCCAGCACATATATATTGCTGGCTGTTCCCCTGAGAGCTCACTTGCCTGCACTACATGCTCCAGGACGACATCTGCCACTGCACTGCTGTTGTCTCTGCCCCTCTGGACCCTGCAATGGCACGTACTGTGGAGAGAGCCCCAGCCTTCAGCCTTGAAGAGAACCAGGCCCTGCTGGACAGCCTACTTCCACAGTACAGCAAGCTGTATGGGACACCAGGGGAGCAGGTGAGTGTTCTGTGTACTGCCTTTCTGAATGTGCATTTTGTCTGACTAGCAAGGCTGGAAGTCTGCACGCCACTGGCTAGCAGGCTCACTGAGTAGTTGTCACCCCCATAGTGTGTAGTGACATGCACTGGACAGGTATGGTGCAGTGACAGTGCATTTGAACAAGGTTCTACTTCCCATGCAATGATACCATGTAGTGACGTCTGGCAAACTGTCCATGGGCAGCTTTGCACTGCCTGTGTACATCATGTGCCCCTGTGATTGAGACATGTATATACAACTGTGTCATGCACGGATATGTTGCATGTGTAGTAATGGCCTTTTCACTTTGTCATCCTGACAGGTTAATGCCCATCGGAAGCAGGAGATCTGGAAGGACATCGTCCCGGGCCGTCCGGTCCGTGGGGGTCTACAAGCGCCGGATCCGCAACTGCCAGAAGAGGTGGCAGGACCTTCGGGGCTGGAACCGGAGGATTGCACGGGTCCAGCTGAAGCTGTCGCCTCCTCGCAGGAGGGGCAGAACACGGACCCTGACCCCCACATGCTCCAGATCCTGGCGGTGGTGTTTCCAGACCTGGATGGGCAGCTGAAGGCCAGACAGCAGCAAGGAGGGGGTGAGTCAAAGACTGCACTGTGAACTCTGTATTACATGCTTTGTGCCCTCCTCTGGCCTGGTTCAACTGTCACAGTGCAGCAGTCATGTTGTCCAGGAGCCATGTCCCTCTATTGTGCACTGCCCACTGCTCATCTGATACCCAGGTGTGGCCCTTACATTCAGGGAATTGTGTCACTTGGGACTGTGTCCTTGCAGTTTGCTTCACTAAAGGTGGGGGACAGCATCTGTTTCCCTAACTCTGTTGTGGGCATCATGGGTGGGTCCATTGTTCACACAACGCCTGTGTTCGGACATGTGATCTGCGTGTTGCTTTGATATGCGGTCCACTTGCTGAGCTGAGCCACCACATGTGCCTGGGGTATGTGGCACACGTCCATGCAGCGGGTGGGAACAATGTTTGGGCCCCAGGAGTGTGCAGATTACGTGTGTCACACATACATAGCCAGCTATCCACTGTCCAGGGCACATCCCTCATTCATGTGGAGCAGGACAGTCATGCCTACTCCAGGCCATGCAATGCACTCTGTACTCCCACTCCCGTGTATCAGCTGACACATTGTGCACAGTGATTTGAGCCCTCAGGTGTCTGCCTCTGTGTCAGTGTGCTGTGGATTAGTTGCCAGGACTGCTGGGGTGTTTCTTGGTAGGGGCTCAGCATGCCCCTGGAGATGTGACCATAGGAGACGATACTTGTGTGTCACATAGGTGTTTGATCAGCTGCCCGTGCAGACTGGGGTATGCGAATGTGAAGTTCAGGCAGCTGTTCCCCATTCACAGCAAATTGTGAGGGGCTCAGGTTCAGAGGGTAGTGTCACAGGTCTCCCATATGTCCAATCGGTATGACCTGGACAGATGAGGGTTAAGATGATGTGTTGTGTGGGGGATGTACATGTGCACTTGTGCAGCTCCAGGACTTCCATTCCCCATGGCCTACTATTGTGACACAGTGCATAGTGTTGTTGTCTGGCTGCCAAGTCATACATCACTGAGACAGTGATGTATGACTTAGCAGTCATGCCTCTGCCATGGCATGTGTCAACTTATTGGTGGTCCTGCAGGGGAGGGACATGGTGCTACATGCACACCATTGTGGCGATGGCTATCAGGACATGGGTGCATCATGGTGTCTGTCGCTGGTATGCATCACATGCATTTCCTATTTGACTCTGGGCATCCCTTTCATCCGGAAACCTGTACTGACTCAGTGGCAAGAGCTGTGATGTGTGCATGTCCACATGCCACACCGTGTCCTCTGCACTGTCCAACTACTGTGTACTTGGTGCATGTGTCCACACTGGGGTGTTGCAATCCAACAGACACCAGACAGATGGGTGCAAGGCCATGTGGGATGTGAGTGCCATGCTTGGCATCAGACTGACAATTGGCTTCTCCTGTTCAGTTAGGGCACTTTTAGCAATGTACAACTAATGATGCCAGGGCTTGCTCTGTAATGTGCTGTGCTCACAGTGGTGTGTGCGTTTGGTGCAGGTGACTGATGTCTGTCTGTTTCCCCATTGTTTGCAGATACATCCACGGCCACGGAAGGGGACAGCTCCACGGACCAGGAGGAGCCAGAGAGCCAGACTGGGTCAGCAGCCGAGGAGTGGTCGGAGGGACCCAGTGGCACGGAGGGCGAGGGGAGCCACACCGAGGAGTCCTCAGCACCATCCACCTCAGTTGAGGACCAGAGCAACTCGGAGGATGACTCCCTTGTGGAGGCGGGTGTCAGCAGCCACCACACCCCAGCTAGTGTTGCTGTCCCCGCCACCACCAGCACCACCACCGCCCTCCCATCGGCTCCCATTCCCCAGGTCCGTGGAGGCTCCCATGTTCGGGAGCGTGTCTCCTTTGGGCCAGGCACCGCACCCCCTGCCCCTGTGTCCCCTGCTGCCCTGAGTGAGGAGTCTGTGTACCTCCTTCGCCAGCTCCATGTAGGGCAGACACCCATGCTGAGTGTCCTCCATGCGCACACCGCACTGTTGACTCAGCTGGTGTCGTTCATGGAGGGCATCTCATCGGGCATGTCTGACCTACAGAGGGGCAATTGGTCCATGGACTCCTCCCTGACGGCAGCAGTGTTCCTCCTCAGACAGTCCCTCACCCCTCCTGCCTCTGCTCCATCCACACTCCCCAGCACCTTACCCGTCCCAAGCACACACACACCGGCACAGGCACACACCAGCACACACATGTCCAGCACACAGACACACACGCCACAAACTAAACACACACGCACGCACAGTCAGGGGACTGAAACCAGACTCACAGGGGATGGGGCCCTGGTACACACACACGCATCCACGGGCACTGCGCAGTCCTCAGTTGCCTCTCCCTCCAAAGCACCCTCCCTTGCCTCACCTGCAACCCCAAAGACCCAGCGCCTCTTCCTCAGTGACCTCGGCCTCTTCCCCTCCGATCCAGCTGCTCCAGCATCCAGGGGGAAGAGGAAGCCCCCCACACGGAGCAGAGTGCCCCTCACCCCCGGACACCCTCCCCCAGGCGCAGACAGACTGAGGCCCCCACCCGCAAGTCCCCCCGGCGTGGTAAGAGCAAGACCCCGCCGCCGCCCTGCAGCCTCAAGCACCAGGTCTCCTTCCTCCATCCCTCAGGCCCCCACTCCACAGGTGCCCCCACCACACCCTGCCCCAGGTTCCCCCACCCACAGATATACCATCCCCAAGAGGCTCCGGCCTTCTCCCCCTGCCACTTGCTCTCCCGGCACCACACCCCCGCTGCGCTTGTCTGTGCCACTGATGTGGTGAGGGTGTCCTCCCCTCTGTCCAGCCCACCTTGCCTGTTCCCCATTCTCCTCCTCTGGTGGTAGGCACTGCAGTGGAGTCCACTACCACCCTGTCTGACTTGGGCACTGCAGTGGCGGACCTGTCCACTCCATCTGCAGGGTCCACTGCAGTCGTGCCGGCACCCACAACATCTGAGCCATGCCCCCAGTTGTGCCGGCACACACCATGTCAGACACCTCCACTGCAGTTGTCAGTGGCTCTCCAGCACCCACCACCCCTTCCCTGCTTCCTCCTGGTGAGCCCTGATCCTGTCCCAGCGGAGCGTGGCCTACCCCCGGTTGCCCCTCCTAGTGGATTGTCCCTGGTTTTGTGCAGGCATGTGTAGGGTGGCATCTGCCACTATCACCCACTTGTGACTTTGTTGATGGACTGGCCATTGGCCTTTGTTTATGTCCTACCGGACTTCTACTTTTAATGCCACATATGCTGAATAAAGCAACTTTCTGTTCTCTAGTGCTTTTGCTTCTGATGTACATGATGTTGATGATGCTAACCATGCCCTTGCTGCAGTGATGGTGATATTTGGTCTCATGATAATGAAGTGTTACTGTGCAGGAACCCATGTGGTCCAGGGGGAATGTGTCCTATCCTGTGGTGTATCCATGTCATCCATAGCAGCATCTGAGGGTGTCATGTGTTCAGTATTTGGCAATGGGATTTCCTACTTAGATTGGCAATTTCACATCTGTGGCTTCCACCCCTGCACATCTGTTGTGCCTTCCATTGTTCAATTCGTCTACTTCCCTGACCGTGTGGCCATCTCCAGTGGACATGCAGGTTTGGGCATCAATGGGGAAGGACTCATCTGTGTTGTCAGTGCAACATTGCTATACAAGTGTGTTGGACCTGTGCTGATAATTCCGTTGGCACTTCCATGACCAGGCTGATGTGACGGGAGCCCTCATTTGGTGCTAATTGTTGATTGTGTGACCAAGTGCTCAGCTGACATGATGGGGCCCTACTGAGGCAACATATGGCACAGCTTTCCTCACACAGGAGTGGAGTCCCCTCATGGCAGTGTGTACTCCTGTGACATTGCCTGCGCCCAAGGTGTGTGTTGTATGTGCATGTCTGTGTGTTCACTTCCGTTTAGCTGTGCATGCTGTGATCCCTAGTGTTGTACCTGTTTGTGATGCTAGCTGAGTTGAGCTATGTTCCCCAAAGTCTTCTCCCTGGGTTCTCTGTGATGTGGGTGCATGGCACATTACTGGTCATCAGGGTGTCACCCATAGGTGTGTTTGCTGTCAGGGCTGAGTTTGTGTGCAGACGCAGATGGGTCACAGTCAGGTTTCCCCTTGGCACTTGTTGTTTGCCCCTGTCATGTGATTTCCAGTTTGTGTTATCTTTCAGTGATTGTGACACGTTGTGTGTGTGACTGCTGGCACTCCTCAGGGTCCGGTCTGCAATGTTGGTTGTTGTCTATGTGTGTTCTTTGTGGGTGACCTTGGCTTCTTCATTGGTGTGTGACTGTGGCTGGGATCCCATTGGTTGGTGTGGTATTGCCGTCATGTCCATGTACAGCGTAGTGTGCAGTGTGTCAGACATTCAGGAGTCTTGTTGAGTGTCCATGTGTGATGTGTTTCTGCACCTTGGTTCCCACCCACCACCCTGGAATAGTCATGGGTGCATGTGCAATGTCACCAGTGCATGTGTGCTTCACTGCTGCACATTGTTGGAGGTCGAGGGGTGTGGTGTTGAGTGTGTGCAGATGAGAGTTGTTGCCCAGCTAGGCCCCTGCCTCCATGTTGGCCTTGGCTTACTTGCCATGCTGTTTGATTTGTGCTTGTGTAGGTGTGATGGTAGTTAGTTGCTCAGGACACATGACTGTGGTTCACAGTGTGAACCACATTTAGCTTTGTCATCACAGTGGGATTGTAATGCAGCCCAGGGTCACCACATTGTGGGGGCCCTGGGGGTGGTGCTGTGGTGTGTCTGTGTCTTGCTGTGTCAGTTGCTGTCCCTACGTGCCTGTGTGACATGTGTGATTTGTGCTCCCTCTCATCTGACAATGCCTGCTTGCCCACATAGGGATTTGGATCCATGAGTTACCTTTGTGTGGCACTGTATGCACATCTGTATGATTGGTATTCAGGTCTCCTCATGTGTTGTGTGGTTGCCTGGGGACACTGGCACCCCCCTCACCTGTTGTGTATGATGTGCAGTGTGGGTCTGCCTGTTTGTGTTTGTGCATCTGCACCACTGCATTGGCATATCTTGGGTGTGCCATTGGCTGTATGTAGTTTGGTGGGTTTCCCCTGCTGTCCCTGGGACTCCTAGGTCATCGGTCAGCACAATGATCATGGTTTGTGTGTCCCATTGCTGCCATGGTATGGTATCTGTTCACCTCACATCTGCAGTCTCCACAGGGTATCTGCATGTGTGTGCCCATTGGTGCAAATATGTGGGTCTGCATTCTGATGGTCACTTCTGTCATTGTGTCATTGATGATTGTTGACGGTGTGAGCCCCCATGGGTGTTGTTTGTCTGCACATGGCCAAAGGTATGTCTTATTTGCACTGCAGGATTTGGCTCCCCCAATTTATGTTGCAATGGGACACATACACTACTTTGCCACTGATGTGTTTGTTGTTCTGTGACCAGGAATCATCCATGCAGTTTGGCCGTTGCACCTCTTTCTTTGTCAACACTTACCTTTTGGTCACTGTGATGATGGGGTTTTGGACCCCATTGCCACATTGTTCAAAGTGTGCTTCAGCTATGGACCCCACACTTACATTTTGGTCACTGTGATGATGGGGGTTTGGAACCCATTGCCACAATGCTCAAAGTGTGCTTCAGCTATGGACCCCACACTTACCTTTTGGTCACTGTGATGATGGGGGTTTGGACCCCATTGCCACAATGTTCAAAGTGTGCTTCAGCTATGGACCCCACACTTACATTTTGGTCACTGTGATGATGGGGGTTTGGAACCCATTGCCACAATGTTCAAAATGTGCTTCAGCTATGGACCCCACACTTACCTTTTGGTCACTGTGATGATGGGGGTTTGGACCCAATTGCCACAATGTTCGAAATGTGCTTCAGCTATGGACCCCACACTTACATTTTGGTCACTGTGATGATGGGGGTTTGGAACCCATTGCCACAATGCTCAAAGTGTGCTTCAGCTATGGACCCCACACTTACCTTTTGGTCACTGTGATGATGGGGGTTTGGACCCCATTGCCACAATGTTCAAAGTGTGCTTCAGCTATGGACCCCACACTTACATTTTGGTCACTTTGATGATGGGGGTTTGGACCCCATTGCCACAATGCTCAAAGTGTGCTTCAGCTATGGACCCCACACTTACCTTTTGGTCACTGTGATGATGGGGGTTTGGACCCCATTGCCACAATGTTCGAAATGTGCTTCAGCTATGGACCCCACACTTACATTTTGGTCACTGTGATGATGGGGTTTGGAACCCATTGCCACAATGCTCAAAGTGTGCTTCAGCTATGGACCCCACACTTACCTTTTGGTCACTGTGATGATGGGGGTTTGGACCCCATTGCCACAATGTTCAAAGTGTGCTTCAGCTATGGACCCCACACTTACATTTTGGTCACTGTGATGATGGGGGTTTGGAACCCATTGCCACAATGGTCATGGCCTGCTTAGCATTGTGGGTGCCACACACATATATGTGTGGCACATGTGCTAGGGGGTCACATTGTATGTTCAAAGTCATGTTCGGTGTTGTAGGCATTTGACACAGTCTACACACGCTTGTCATGGTGTTGGGGGATGTCTTCTTCTTGCATTCCCTAGGTTGTGGTGTGCTGGTTGTGTCATGCATTGTCCATCCTATGAGTGGGGGTGGTAGTAGTGGTAGGCATCCAGCCCCCTGGGTGAGGGTGGTAGTAGTGGTAGGCATCCAGCCCCCCTGGGTAAGGGTGGTAGTAGTGGTAGGCATCCAGCCCCCCTGGGTAAGGGTGGTAGTAGTGGTAGGCATCCTGCCCACCCTGGGTAAGGGTGGTAGTAGTGGTGGGCATCCTGCCCACCCTGGCTAAGGGTGGTAGTAGTGGTAGGCATCCTGCCCACCCTGGCTAAGGGGTGGTGGTAGGCATCCAGCCCCCTGGGTGAGGGTGGTAGTAGTGGTAGGCATCCTGCCCCCCCTGGGTGAGGGTGGTAGTAGTGGTAGGCATCCTGCCCCCCCTGGCTAAGGGTGGTGGTAGGCATCCTGCCCCCCTGGGTAAGGGTGGTAGTAGTGGTAGGCATCCAGCCCCCCTGGCTAAGGGTGGTAGTAGTGGTAGGCATCCAGCCCCCCTGGGCAAGGGTGGTAGTAGTGGTAGGCATCCTGCCCCCCTGGGTAAGGGTGGTAGTTGTGGTAGGCATCCTGCCCCCTGGGTAAGGGTGGTAGTAGTGGTAGGCATCCTGCCCACCCTGGGTAAGGGTGGTAGTAGTGGTAGGCATCCTGCCCACCCTGGCTAAGGGTGGTAGTAGTGGTAGCATCCTGCCCACCCTGCCTAAGGGTGGTGGTAGGCATCCAGCCCCCTGGGTGAGGGTGGTAGTAGTGGTAGGCATCCTGCCCACCCTGGGTAAGGGTGGTAGTAGTGGTAGGCATCCTGCCCACCCTGGCTAAGGGTGGTGGTAGGCATCCAGCCCCCTGGGTGAGGGTGGTAGTAGTGGTAGGCATCCTGCCCCCTGGGTAGGGGTGGTGGTGCGCATTCAGGCCCCTGTGTGCATATGTGGCATTGGTGGTGGGCATCCCGCCCCTATGGTGCTGCTGTTGCTGGTGTAAGTATATCCTGCATCCCTCTGTGTGTGTGTGATGTGTCGTGTACGTGTTGTATGTGTTTTGTGGTTGGTGTCTGGCTTACCTTCTGCGCCGTACGCGTCCGTGCCTGTTCCGGTAGTAAATGTAGAATATTGGTAGGATCGGGACGAAGGGATTCATGGTTGGTTCGTGTCATTCGTCCTTCTCGTTGCTCGCGTCGTCCTCGTCACTTCACCTCGTCGCTTCGCGTCGTCCTCGCCGCTGGCGTGTTCGTCTCGGAGCCGTGGATCGTGTTGTGGCGCGAATCGGAGCTTATGTGCGCCTCTCCCGGATGCTTTGACGTGCCGTGCGTAGCGACGGGTTCGTGCGTACGAAAGCGCATCGTACTTGTTCGGCCGGACGGAGCTGCATTTTGGCTTCTGTGCGACTCGATTCAGCGTTTCCGGATTCGCCTCGGTCGGGGAACAGGACCTGGTTTGGGTGAGTACGGCTCGGCCGGATTCTTTGCTGTTGTGCGCATCGTACTTACTCGTTCGGTGTGCTGTACGGATCGGTCGGGAAACAGGCTTTCGCATGGCTTTTTCCCGACCGAATGCTATTGGGTGCGCCTCCGACCGAGATCGGAATCGGCCCCTTAGAGCCTCATTAAGAGTCTGGCAGTCCGAAGACTGCCAAACTCGGCGGTGGCCATCCAACCACTGCCGCACCGGTGGTCCGACTGCCCGATTACTAATTGGGCGGTCAGACCATCATGGGACCGCTGATGCCGTCAGGGAACCACCATTCCCTGGTGGTGGCGTAGCGGTCCTGAGGCTGCAATATGCTTGGCGGAACCGCCGTGGTCCCAGCAAGCATATTACGTGTTTCCCTTCTCCACCACGGTTTTCATGGCGGTTACCGCCATGAAAACTATGGCAGAGAGGAAACAAAGGGGCCTTACAGGACCCCTTGGTGCCTCACGCCATGTGGGTTGCACACAGGGGGCACAACATGTGCCCCCTGTGTGCATGCACACCAGTTCCTGCACGGCATGGACTTAATAGTCCATGCTGTGCAGGAACTGTTTTAGCGTTCCCATTGCGGTGCTCATTTTTAGAGGCACTGCCGTGGGAACACTAAAAAGGCCCACCAGATAGGAGGAAACTCCATATCTGGAGGGCAGTCCGAAGACAGCTTTGGCGCAGTGGGAGCAAGGAGGGAGCGCAGCGGTGGCGTACACCACACTTCTGCTGAACCAAAAGTTGTAATCAGACCCTAAACAGGTAATATTTACTGTAAAGGTGTTGGGCAATAAAGGGGGGACATTTACTTTCTCCACTCCAATTTAAACCAATTTGAGGAAGGTGTTGGACACTAAACGTGCAACATTTACTATTGCCAATCCAATATAACCATATTGGGAAGGTGCTGGACTCTTAAGGAGTAACATTTACTATTCCTACTCCAATGTAAACCAATTTGGGAAATGTGTTGGACACTGAAGTGGTTACATTTACCATTCCCACTCCAATCTAAACCAATTCAAGGAAGGTGTTGGGCATTAAAGGGGTGACATGAACTATTCCTACTCCAATTTAAAGCAATTTGAGGAAGGTGTTGGACACTAAAGGGCGACATTTATGATTCCCACTCCAAATTAAACCAATTTGAGGAAGGTGTTGGACACTAAAGGGGTGACATTTACTATTCCCACTTCAATATAGCGATAATGGGGAAAGTGTTGGACACTAAAGGGGTAACATTTCCTATGCTCGCTCCAACCTAAGCCATATTGGGGAAGGTATTGGACACTAATGGGGCAACATTTACTATTCCGACTCCAATCTAAACAAATTTAAGGAAGGTGTTGGACACTAGAGAGGTTACATTCACTATTTCCACTCCAATCTAGACCAATTCAAGGAAGGTGTTGGACACCAAAGGGATGACATTTACTATTCCCACTCCAATCTAAACCATATTGGGGAAGGTGCTGGACACTAAAGGGCTTATTTATGAGAATTCTGCGTGACTTTTGCACCACGTTAAGTGGTACATGCAAGACGCAGGGTTCTCAATCCAATATTGGGTTTTAGGGGTAAAGGTGGGGAGAATTTTAAAAGAATTTATATTTAACTATTATCATATAAGGTAAATATTGTAATAATTTTAATAAGTCAGAAATCTTTATTTCGTCTTATGATAAAAATATTTTAATACATTTTAATTTGATGTTAGTTAAGATATATGTTAATGGTATGATATATACATTTAAAAAAATATTATTAAATAATAAAAAAACATTATGTTTAAATAAGTTGAATTAAAAAAATCAGTAAAAATAAAAATTGTGTAATATTTAAAGATATTTTATAACAATTATTTTAAATGTATGTAATTTTTCTAATAAATGATATGAAATGTATACACATTTCCTCAAAATTTACTGTTAGTTTCATGTTTTTTAAATTAAATTTAAGTTTACGAATATATATATATATATATATATATATATATATATATATATATATATATTCGTATATATATATATATATATATATAGTAATCAAAATAGTACTTTTATAATTTATTATATAGCTATGAATATAGAGGTTTGGAATTAAATTAGAGCGTTTTTACATAATATCGTACTAAATTTTATACAACACTAAAATGTGAGAATATGTGGTATTGATTGGTTTTGTAATATGTTTATTTTGCAATATGTTATGTTAAATGTTTTATTTTCAAGTAGATATTGTAATTTTAAAGTATTTAGGCCTAATTTATGGGATTTTGGACTAGGGCACCTTGCTGCGCTGCCCTACGCCAAAGTGAAAGGGCAGGAATGCACCGTATTTAAGCAATACGTGCATTCCTGTCCTTTCTCCTTGCTCTGATGCCGTTTCGGCAGCCTAGCGTCAACGTAGGCTCCCTTGCACCATGGTGCAAGGGTGCCTCAATCGCACGCAGGATTGCTTTTGTGCAGGAAGGAACACCTTCCTGCACAAAAGCCAATCCCTACGAGCATTTTCCTCTTTCTCTGTGTGGTGCAAAAAATGAGGAGAAATAAACATATTTCCCTCGTTACGCTCACCTTAGGAGGCATAGGGATTTGGTGCTTTCCCAGGTTTACATCACTTTGTCAAATTCCATAGGTGTTGCATGAGATAACCCTACCAGAATGCCCATGGAACACTCCCTCCCGGGCGCAGAGTAGGGTGGACGCAGTGATTTGCGCCTGCTTCGCCTTACTCATGATTTATGAGGTCACTCAAAGCCATGCAGGGTGGCTTTGCATGGCTTAATAAATTGGATTGAGAACCCTCGCGTCTTGCATGCTTACCACTTAACGTGGTGCAAAAGTCACGCATAACTCTCATAAATAAGCCCTTTAGTGTCCAGCACCTTCCCCAATATGGTTTAGATTGGAGTGGGAATAGTAATGAAACATGTATTATCTGTCACAGAACATGGTGTGTGAAAAAATATTGCCAATCAAGAAAAAGTGATCTGAAGGACTTAAATACAATGATGCCACGTAACATGTCATGAGTTATGGAATCTTTTAGGTCATAGGCAGTGCATTGCAAGGGTGAAAGTTATAGTTAGCTCAGTAAACTATAGCTTGCGAAAAAATGTTGTTGTTTTTTTAAAAGTTAGTTTCTATCATATACAACACC